>JABLUY010000123.1:0-107323 GCA_013306675.1 Thraustochytrium sp. TN22 | reverse complement strand
CCGCCCGCGCGCGCGCGGCGGCGGGGCGCTGGCTGGGCGTCGGCTCGCGGGAGCCCGCGCGCGAGGCGGAGGCGGAGGCGGAGGCGGCGCGGCGCGCAGGGCGCGACGCGCGGCGCATGGGAGGGCGCAGGGCAGGCGCAGGCGCGCGGCTGCGCGCGAGCAGCGACCACAGCATGGTGGACGGCGCGACGCTCAAGGAGATTGACCTCCGGGACGAGCTGGGGTCCGGCTTCCAGGCCTTCTCGCTCGGAGCGGAGGAGGCCATGTCGACGCGGCGCGTCTTCGCCGTGCGCGGCAACTCGCTCACGCAGGGCCCGCACATCCCGTTCACGTGGCGCTGGCTCATCTCCGTGAACGGCCTCGAGTACGTGCAGCTCGTGCTCTGGCTCGTCAAGGACTGGGCCTGGTCCCAGGTGCACTGGCTCTACCCGGGCATGATCGCCGGCACGCTGGCGGTGCTCGTCAGCATCTGGCTTGTCATCATGGCCGTGCGCGAGGACGTCTACTCGGAGGCCTTTCTGTCCATGGGCACGCTGCTCTGGCTCTTCGCCAACTACACGTGGATGGTCGGCGAGCTGCTCGAGGAGAACGTCATCGAGGATTCGGTCGAGGGCGAGGAGCTCTACAACACCACCTATGAGATCTGCAAGTACGCCACGCTCGTCTCGGTGATCTGGGTCAACCTCTACTTTTGGGCCATGATCCCGCTCAACATCTTCTGGGAGGAGCAGGGCAGCGAGCTCGTGGCGCAGATCAACCACAACTCGCCGCCGCCGCGCTTCCGCTACATCTTCCGCACCTTCCGCGAGTACGAGAGCCTGCACCTGCTCTTTTGGAGCGTCAAGGACATGCTTTGGGCCTGGAACTCCAAGTGGGGCTACCTCGTCTTCTTCTTCCCCACCATGTTCCTCAACATCGACCTGCTCTACCTGTACGCCACGCACCGCGACCAGGCCATTGACTTCTGGCACTACGTCGCCATGTTCTTTTGGCTCTTCGGTAACGGTCTCTGGGCCTTTGGCGAGCTCTACCGCGAGTTGCCCAACGACGATGACATTTCGGACAACGAGTGGGACGCATACGCTTGGCCCACGCTGCCGTTGCCCAACGCGCACTTCGCGCCACGCTACGCCGCCGGTTTTTGCATGGGCGCTGCCTGCCTCGTCCTCCTCGTCTTCTACATGTACTGGATCTGCTGCGCGCGCATCAAGCACGCTGGCGCCTTCTCTCCGGACGTCGAGGTCCGCGTCAACGCTCTTGGCGATGCCATTAAGCCCTCCCCGAGTGCGTACGGCGGCAACGCCATGGACGGCGCGCACATTGCGGCCTCCATTGCCTCTTCCTCCTCTTCCTCCTCCACCTCCAGCTCACAGACTCCGTCGCCCTACATCATGGCGGACCGCCAGCACAGTGAGGAGGACCTTGGCCTTGTGCACATCTGATAATGCCCTACCGTGTGGTGGTAAGTAGGTGTTGGTGGTAACTTACCATCGTCAATGGTACCATGCGCCACTGCAGCTCTTGCGCAACGAACCGAACCGAAGTGGGGGGAAGCGGACGGGAAGCGAGCGCTCGCGCTTCCGTCCCATCCAATTTTGTCAGATGCGACGAGGGAGACGCGTGTGCGCGGGCGAAGAGGACACATTCCAGCCAAACGGACGAGGCACTCAGCCGAGACGAGACATCAGCTTGGCTGCACCAGGTCTGTTTGCTAAAGACCCCACGCTGCGCCCTGATTGCTACTAAAGACCCCACGCTGCGCCCTGTGCATAGACGAGCAAGGGCACGCCTTTTCCCCTTCGCCGAAGCGAGCTAGCAGCCCCAGAATGACCATCTGACTATTTTTTCGTGCTTGACCTTCCGCCTCACTCACGGCGTGCTGCCTGCCTGCTTGCCTGCTTGCCTGCTTGCCTGCTTGCCTGCCAGCCAGCCAGCCCGCCAGCACCGCATCTCTCGAGCTTGACTTGGCTTGCCTCAGCGCCAGCGCCGCGCCGGCCAAGGTAATGCAAGGAAGCGCAAGGCGCAAGCCAGGGTCCTCGTCCACCATGGCCACTGCTTTGTGCAGCCTGTAGCGGCTGGCTCCAAGTTCTGCACAAGGCTGAGCAGGTCATCAGGGTCCTCGACCATTGCTGTTAGGCCTACTAGTACAGCTTCGTGTCCTCCAAGTTCTGCACTACCCCTGTTTGACTCCTGGCTGCTCCTTTCAAGTTCTTCTGATGATCAAGTTCTGACCACGTTGAGCCACCGGCCAGCGGCAAAAGCCCAAGCTGCTCGCGCCCAGCCAGCCCGAGCCCCGGGCCCGCGCGCGGCTGCCGGGCGCGCGGAGCGAGGAGCGGCGCCATGGCGCAGCAGCGGCACGAGCAGCAAGAGCGGCACGAGCAGGAGCAAGAGCAACAACAAGAGCAGCACGGGCAACTGCACAACGAGGACGTGCAGCGGCAGCTGGTGGCGCGGCAGGGGCTGCAGACGCCGCTGCTGAGGGCAGGCGACGCGCAGAATGGAGAGGCCATGGCGACGTCCTCGCAGGGCCGTCTTGCCGCGGAGCCCTGGGGAGAGCTGCGCAGGGTGCAGAGCCTGTCCGAGGAAGGGAGCTTCTCGCCGCGGTTCGAGGCGGCCTTTGCGACGCTCAAGCGCGCGAGGTTCTGGGTCGTGGGCGTGTGGACGGCGCTCATGGTCTGGGGCGCTGTGACGGGCCTCAGGTACCTCACGGAGGCGCGCGACGAGATGGACGCGCCCAAGGGGTCGCGCGCGGACCTGGACACCCAGGCCTTCCGCGCGCGCTTCGCGGAGCAGGCCTCGTCCGCGCCGCTCGTCATTTACGTGGGCTGCAACGACTGCAAGCTAGCGTGCGGCGCGACCGTCTGCGCGCAGCAGACGCAGTGCCCGCACCAGGTGGACCCGGTGGTGGCCAACTTCAGTCTTGCCATCAAGGAGCAAATTTTGGCGTACTCGGACGCCCATGACATTGGCTACCAGCACGAGGCACTCGGCTACTACCTGCTGGAGGGCACGGCGCTGGACCGCGCCAAATGCCAGTTCGTGGACGCCGAGGGGACGGCCACCTTTTTGGTCTTTGAGGGCTCCATCCTGGTCGAGTCGAAGAAGCGCTACGACCTGGTGCGCGAGATCAACGAGGTCATGCTGCCGAGCCTGAACCCGAACTCCACGCGCTACCGCATCGGCGTGACTGGGTCGGACCCGATGCTGCGCGACGGCAGCACAGCGGCTGTGCGGCAGTCCGAGATCATCGACGCCGCCACCATGCCCTTCGCCTTCGCGCTGCTCGCCTACATGGTGCGCAGCTGGCGCCTGCTGCTCATCTCTCTCTTCAACATGGCCATCGCCCTGGCCACCTCCTTTGGCGTGCTGGCGCTGCTCACGGACGCCATCGGCCAGCCGCCCATGACCACCTCGGCTTCCTTCGTCGAGGTGCTCGGGCTCGCCATGAACACCGACTACGCGCTCTTCCTCATGCGCCGTCTGCGCGACGAGTCCAAGAACGGCCGCGACCCGGAGCTCGCCATCAAGATCATGCTCAGTCAGGCCGGCCACGTCGTCATGATGTCCTCGCTCACCATTATCTTCGTTTTCGCCGGCTTCCTCTTCATGCCGGCCACCGACCTCATGGTGCAGGGCGTCGCATGTGTCACCATCGTGCTCATGTGCCTGCTGGTCAACATGACCAACACGCCGGCGCTCATGCTCATCGCGCCCTCCTTCTTCATCAACTTCGCGCACGGGACCACCAAAGATGGCAGCGGTGTTAGCGGTGTCAGCGGCGCCTCCTCCTCGTCCCCATCCTCGCCGCTGTCCTCGTGGGCCGCGCGCGCGCGCGCGTGCTGCGCGCGCCTGAGCGGCGGTCACGTCGCGGTTGCCACCGAGGCGGACGACTACAGGCCGCTGGCGGCCGGGGACGCGACCGAGGACCGTCGCGAGGTCGCGCAGGCGGACGAGGCGGACGAGGACCCAGATGATCTGGCCGCGGCAGCCCGCAAGATGCGCGGCGGGCCGTACAAGGGCTTGTACTTTCGCTTCATCCTCTGGGTTACACGCTGGCCGCGCAACCTCATCGCGCTGGTCTCGCTCTACGTGCTGGTCATCCCGCTCGCTATTCAAGCCCTGCGCCTCAAACCCAACTGCAACCTGATCCAGGCCATCCCGCGCGACTCCGACGCCGGCCACTGGTATAAGGAGATGCTTGAGAGCTTCCCAGGCGGCACGCTCATGCCGCTCTACATCAGCGTGGACGCGCCGGACGACCGCAACAACACGCTCTTGGACCGCCACGTCGGCCCCGCCGTCTTCAACCAGCTCGCCGAGCTCACCGAGGCGCTCGCGGCCAGCACGGGCGTCGACAAGAGCGCCTTCTCGTCTGTCGCCATGCTGCAGGGCCGCCGCGTGTACTACCGCGAGGCCAAGATGCTCATGCACCAGCACGGCCTCGTCTGCCGCTTCCTGGCGCACGAGCTCTGCGAGCTGTACCATTTCGCGTGGCGCCAGGGCGTCAACGATCGCAACACCTCGGCGGTCATCACCGTACTTGTGCCCTTCGACCCCTTCAAGCACGATCAGATGCAGGACTTTATTGACCAGGTCTACGCCGCCATTGACGCCTTCCCGCGCAAGGCACCTGTCCAGGGCATTTACTTCTCCGGCATGGAGCTCGGCATGATGGAGAACATGCGCATCAGCTTCGAGCAGTTCCCGCTGCTCGTCGGCGTCACCTGCGCCGTCGTCTTTGTGCTGCTGGGTGTCATGCTGCGCAGCGCCTTTGTGGTCGTGCGCCTCACCCTCACTGTCGCGCTCCCGCTCGCCGGCGTCTTCGGGCTCGCCGTCATGGTGTACCAGGACGGCCTCCTCGACTGGACCGGCCTGCCGCAGGTCTCCTCCTCGCCCGACGGTCTCTTCTTCTACGTCCCGCTGCTCTGCTTTACCATCTGCGTCGGCCTGGCGCTCGACTACGACACGCTCTGCATTGCGCGCGTCAAGGAGCATCGCGAGCGCGGCCTCGAGATCCGCGCCGCCATTCTGCGCGGCACCTGGGAGATTAGCACTACCGTCGTCAGCGCTGGCACCATCATGGCCATTGCCTTCGCGGGTCTGCTCACCTCCTCCACGCTCGTCGTCAACCAGATGTCCTTCATTCTCACCACCTCCGTGCTCTTTGACAGCTTCATCGTCCAGTGCTGCGTCATGCCCTGCATCCTCTCTTTTGCCGACGAAATTGCCTGGTGGCCAGCTGCCATGCCGCGCCACAACCTCCTCACGCTTCGCGAGGAGATTCAGGAGCGCAATGAGTGTTTTGCCAAGATTGAGGAACGCGCACTGCGTCAGCAGCGAACAGACTGACGACGGAGCAACGCCTGACCAACGACCTGACGGCTGAGCGACAGAGGCGTCATGCCGAGTCACGACGGCGCTAGGCTAGCCAACGACGGCGTCAGGCTGAGCAACGACGGCTTTTACCTCGTAGCGGGTATGCTCTTCCTGCCCCTCTCTCTCTCTCACTCTCTGTGCGTACCTTGCACACAACAAGCAAGCGCGCATCACATATCTTTACTAAATTATGAAGCAAGCAAACAAGCAAGCACGCAAGCAAGCAAGCAAGCAAGCAAGCTCAAATCATGGTGAGCGGCAGACCATTTTTTTCTTCGGTTCTCACACCATCCTCTTGCACGAGCGCAACGTCTTGAATGAATGAAGCCAAGCGCAAATCACTGCAGACCTTATAAAACTAAATCATGAAAGATGCAAACAAGCTCAGGTCATGGTGAGGGACTCGTGCTCCTCCTGCTGGTCATCATCGTCGCCGTCCTTCTTGAGCGCCGTCATCTCGGCCTCCTTCTGCTGCTTCTCCTCCTGCTTCTTGGACTTGGGCGAGGCCGCGGCGCCGGCAGCGGCGCCGGCGCCCACCTTCTCATAGTCGCCATCGTCGCGGCGCTTGCGGCAGGCCATGCAGCACGAGATGATGGAGGTAAGCAAGGTGATGAAGCCAAAGGCGAGAAAGGCGATGCCGGCCGGGAAGAGGAAGTCGTGCGAGTAGTTGTACCAGGCGACCTGGAAGGAGTGGAACTCATCGCCCGAGGCGCTCCAGCCCATGGTGGGCGCCGCCGAGGTCAGGGCGGCCGAAGGCGCCTGCGTCGGCGCCTGCGTCGGCTCGAGCGTCGTGCCGTTGGCAAGCGGCTCGGTGGGCGCCAACGTGGTGGGCGCGGCGGAGGGCGCCAGCGTGGTGGGCGCGGCCGAGGGCGCGGCCGAAGGCGCTTCGCTGAGTGCGCCCTCCGCGCCAGCGCACCAGTTGAGCGCGTCCTTGTTGTTGAGCGATGTGCAGAACTGATCATCCGTCTCGAGACCGGTCTCGTACGCGCCGTTCGGGTCCGTCAGCAAGCAGTAGTCGAAGATGCCCGTGGGGGCCGGGTCGGAGCACTTCTCTGGCGCCGGCACGAGCACGCTGCAGCAGCCTTCGTACACGCCCAGCTGGTAGTCGTACAGCAGGTGCAGCGAATTGCCCAGACCGCCCTTGAGGCTGCCGACCGGCGTGTGCGCCGCCTCGTCGCAGTAGTGGTCAAAGGACATCATGAAGATGCCTGCCGCCAGAATGAGAATGGTGCAGGAGATCTGCAGAAAGCCGAAGAACCCGAGGCAGCACCGGTTCTCCGTGATCGCCACGCAGCACGCGATGGACGACATGATCACAATCACCCAGCCCACGATGAATGGCAGCCAGATGGCCCATTCCAGGAACTCGTTGGTCCCCAGGATCTGGTGCTTGTACTGCTCGCTAATCAGCATCGACGCCACCGCCACCACGCCCAGGCCGATGAGGATCATCAGCCCGTCGAAGAACGCCAGGATCGTCTTGGCGCATGACTTGCACATCCTGCCTGCCTGTCCGTCACCCGCGCCGACCGAAGCGACCGACCGACCGACCGAGCGTCCACGCCGAGCTGCGCTCCGCCCGAGCCAAGCTTGCAGTGCCGAGCCGCAAGCAGGTCTGCTGCGATTGCAGGTCTGCCGCAGCGATGCTGACGCCGCTGACAGTGATCATGACAGTCTGCGCAGTGCCAGCCAGGCCACCCTGCTGAGCTGCAGCTCCGGGCCGCCACCAGGATCCGCTCGCGCGCTGCCAGGCACCAGCCAGCAAAGAACTTGAAAGCAATGCCTTGCTTCCGGGAAGCTAGCTGGGCTGCTGGAGTCACGGGCCTGGCGCGCGTCCGCGCTTTGCCCGCGCCTGCTGGCTGTGCTGCAGCCGGACTCCCTCCCAGTCCTGGTCTTCTTGCATCACCTGGACGTGCTCGTCAAGCTGCTCGTCAAGCTGCCGCGCTCCAGCCAGCCAGCCAGTCGCGCAGGTCCAGGAGCCCGTGCGCTGCCCTGCGGCCCGCCGGCGCGCGCCGGCGGGCCAGCGGCGCACGCCTCGCGCGCGCCGCGGCTCCAGGCCTGCCTGCGCCGCTGGTCATGGCAGCTGCCGGGATGGCGCGCAGCCACTGCAGGCAGGGCGCGTGCAGCGGAGGACTCGGACTCGCGGCGCTCCAGGTCAAGAGCCTGCCTGCCTGGCTCCCTGCCTGCCTGCCTGCCTGCCGAGCGCGCGCGGCGGCCACGAGGCTGGCAGCAGGATGGCAACCACGGCGAGCAGGGCCTTGGTTGATTTTACTGTGAGATAACAAGGCCATGAGGAGGGGATGATGCGGCCAGCTTGCGGCGGCGCGGCGGGAGGAAGTCGTCCAGAGCTTCGTCATGCGCACTGTCGGTGTCCGTGGCGCCGCACTGGAGCCACGCTTTTGGGAACCTTACTTGACTTGTGAGCGAGCGTCACTGGCAGCGATTCCGTCCGCCGAGGGAGCTGCTGTAGCGAGCGAGCTAGCTACTAGCTTAGCTAGCTAGCTAGCCTAGCAGCTAAGCAGGATCTCATGAAGGCAGCGGCGGCGCGTGCAAAGCAGCCGGCGTTTGTCCGAGTCGTACTGCGGCGAGAGGTCGCCGTAGCAACCTCGCGCTGCTCTAGCTCTGGCTAGCTAGCCAGCTTGGAGCTCGTCTGACGGCGCGTGGCGCTCCAGCACCTCGACCAGCCAACCGAGCGTGGGTACAGAGTTTTTTGTTTTTGTTTTTGTTTTCCTGATCACAGGCTCTCGGACCAGGCAATGCGCTGGTCGCTAAGTTGCAAGGCGCGCCAGCGTACAGGGAGGTGGGAGGGCCCGCGTACGCGGAGGTGGCCGTCGCGCGCGGCGAGCGCCGACTCGGCTTGCTCTGAAGCCAGCGAATGGCGACCCACAAGGCGGGTCATGTAGGCTCCCGGCACGCAGCCCACGAGGGCGTGGCCAGCGCGCGCCTCAAGGCGAAGGGTGAGCGGCCCGGGCGCCGGCGAGCACTCGATGCAGCCGGCGAGCTCCGGCTCTGCGCACGTGCCAAGGCTGACTTTGACAAGGTCGTCGCCCAGGGGTGCTGCACGGAGCAGCACGACTTCGTCGCCGAGCGTCAGCTCGAGGTCGACCTCGCCGCCATCCGCTGGGACTGCGCCGAGCTCAAGCTCGACCTCGAAGCAGTTCGCCTCAGCGTGCCAGCTGGGCTCCAACGGCAGCTGAGCAGCGTCCTGGGCGTCCAGCTCGCGCTCGCCGTAAGCATCGAAGCCGTCTCTGTCCTTGGCATTGTTGTCCTTGTCCTTGTCATCGTCCCCGTCCACGTCGCAGCTGGCGCCAGGGGCGGCGAGCTGCGCGAGGAGCGCCTTGGCCTCGTCAGACCCGTGCGCTTGGAGCCCGAGCTTGCCCTCGGCCAGCATGGCCTGGTGCTCGTCCATCCAGGCTCGCAGCACCTCGTCGCCGCCCACGTGCGCGCGCAGGTCCTGGCGCTGCTGCTCGCTGGCCGCGGCGGCCTCGCGCGAGCGGTTGATGCTCGCCGCCGCCGCCGCCACGAACGCCTCGGCGCGGCCGGCGCGCGGGGGCGCGGCCTTCTCCTCGCGGTCGTCGCCCGCGGCCTCCATCGCGCCGCCGCCCGCGCGCGCTGCGGGCGCGCGCGCGCCGGCCGGAGCGGTCTGGCGCGCAGGCATGCTTCATGCCAGCATGGCGCGGCGCGGAGAGGGCATAACGTCTTCCGCGGCGCGGGCGGCGGCGGCGGCGGCGGCGGCGGCGGCAGCGGCGGGAGCATGAGCGCGCGCGGCGGCGGCGGCGGCGGCGGCGGCTGGTCGGAGCGCGCGACGCCGCACAAGCTGGCGCTCTGCGTGCTGGCGCGCCTGTACGTGCTGCCGCCGGAGCAGGAGGCGGCGGTGCGCTGCGAGCTCACGCCGGAGCAGGTGCGCGACGTGCAGCTCTTCCTCATCCAGGCCATCAAGCGCGTGGACAAGATCGTGGAGCCGGTGCTGGCGGAGACGTGCAAGGACCTCGAGCGCGCCGTGGCCAATGGATACGTCGTCGGCGACTACCTGCGGCAGGCCATGGAGGGGCTCGACTCGCCCGACGCGCTCTTCGACCTGCTCGACTCGCTGCGGGACATCTTGCTGCCGCCTGTGTCCGTGTCCACCACCTCGGACGTGAACCTGTCGGGCCGCCCCACGCACATTGAGCCGGGTGGCGTCTTTGGCGTCTTTCTGCGCCGCGTGCTGGTGGCCTGCAACCGGTCCTTCGAGGCGGTCTCGCGTCTCTTCCACGAGGTCGGTCAGTACACGCGCGCCACCTCAAGCGGGGAGGGCGTGCTGGGGCTCACGCCGCGCGCCAGGCCATACAGCCTCAAGCGCAAGAAGAACTTTGACGAGGCCGACGCTGACGCCGAGGCCGAGGCCGCCGCCGAGGCCGGGGCCGAGGCCGGGGCCGCGGGCACCGCCACTGCCTCGAGCGCCGCGACGGCCGCCTCGTCCGCGTCGCCACAGCCGCCAGTACCGCTAGCGGAGGCCAAGGCAAAAGCGCCGGCCGGGGGTGGCGCCGGCGCCGAGCCCACCACCTTCCGGAGCTTCGTGTCGCGGCGGCAGCTGCAATACCATCTGCACATGATGGCGGAGGAGATCGAGAGCCGCGTGGGCATCGTGCCGCCGCAGCAGGTAGAGAGCGAAATCGCCGAGATGCTGCGCGTGACGCCGGACCTGCCACGCGCGCACTTTGTCCGGTACCTGAATTGCCTCTTGCACCGCGAATACCAGGGCGCCGTGGACAGCCTACACACGTACTTTGACTACTGCATGCGGTCAGGTGGGCCGACGTCGTCGGCGGCCATCGCCACGGCGTCGGCTGCGGCCGTTGCGGCCTCGGGCGGTCGCGACACAGCGGCCTCGGCGGCCGTGCATGCGTCCGCGGCGCTCGGGCGGCGGCGGCCCATGATGCAGTACGCCGTGCTCAACCTGGCCGCGCTGCACCACCAGTTCGGCCACCGGCGCGAGGCGATGCTGGCCATCCAGGAGACGGTGCGCGTGGCGCAGCAGAATGGCGACCACGTCTGTGTGGTCTTCGCGCTGACGTGGCTCTTTCGGCTCGCCTCGAGCGCCGGCGGCCAGGAGACCGCGCAGCTCCTGCGGCGCTGCCTGAGTCGCGCGCGCGAGCTGGGCCTCGACCACGTCCAAGGTCTCTCGCATTTGGTGACGGCGCAGTACCGGCTGCAGGCTCCGTCCACGATCCCGACGGCCATGCCGGAGCCTGTGCAGGGCTTTCGCGCCTTTCGCAGCCTGGGCGCGGTGGCCTCGGCGCGTGCCGTCTGGCACGCACTGCAGCGCGGCGAGGACGCCTCGGCTGGCAGCATGGCCTCGTACCTGGAGGCCACGACGACGGCGATGCGCGGCGGCGCTGGTCCGGGCGGCCCGCGCGGCATGGGCATGCCGGGCGGCCAACACAGCCACCACCACCACCTGGGCGGGCCGGGCGGCGGGCCGGGCGGCGCTGGCGCACTGCCGGCCGACCAGGACCAGGCGTCGCGCGTGGCCATGTCGCAGGCCATCAAGGCGGTCAACGCGAGCCTGGCCACGCCCAGCGTGCACTTCGCAAATGCCATGACGAACGCGGGGCGCGCGCTCCTGGTCAAGTCGGCCGCCTGGGAGGCATACGGCCACTTCTCGCTGTCGTGGCTCGCCGCCCTCTCGCACCTGAACAACTTTGCCGGCCGCCACGGCACGGACGCCAGCGACACGTGCCTGGCGCTCTGCCGCCTCGCCATTTTACAGGCCGAGTACGGCGGCCTCGAGCAGCTCTGCCCGGACCCGCTGCCGCCGGCGCCGCAGCCGGCGGACGCGCTCGCCGGCGCGCTGCTCTTGCTCATGCAGGCCAAGCAGACCTTCAAGTATGCGCCCAACAACTTCATCATCCTGACGCTCGTCTACCTGTTGCTCAAGCGCGCCACGGCGCGCGGCGACGCTGTAGACGCGCGCATGTACGCCGCCACGCTCTTCGCGCTGACGCCTTCGCGCCAGAGCGTCTCCGGCATCGGCGGCAACTACTTCGGCGAGGACATGCCGGCGCGCGCGCAGATCCTCTGGATTGCCGCGCTGCGCACGCAAGGCCGGCTAACCGAGGCGCACGCGCTCATCCACGTGCTGGTCAGCCAGGGCTCCGACATGAGCCTGCATGCGCTGCGCGAGGCCATGGACCTGGAGCTCGCGCACATCTTTTTGGCCAGCGGCGGGTCCGCCGTCGCTGCGCTCCCGTACACGCTGCGCTGCCTGGCGCGCACCGACAAGGATGGCCGCGCCACGCTCTTCCACTCGGCTGCCATCACCCTCGCCGCCACGCAGCTCCGCATGGGCCACGTGCAGCGCGCAGCGCGCCTGCTACGGCGGGCGCTGCCGCACGTCACGGTGCACGGCAAGTTCGAGGTGGTGGGTGAGCTGCACCTGCTGCTGGCCAAGTGCCATTTGGCCGAGGCGCGCGACCTTGTGCCCGAGGACCGCCAGCGGCCGCTGCACCAGGCGCTGCGCTCGCTGCGCGAGGCTATGCGCGCGCACGAGCGCGCCTGCTGCACGGCCGAGCTGCAGGAGGACTGTTATTTGCTCTCGCGCGTGCACGACGCGCTCGCCCAGGCGCCTGGCCCGGACCGCGACAAGCACCTTGCGGAGCGCGACCGCGTCGCGGCGCGCTTCCTCGCGCTGCGCCGCCAGCAGCTCCAGCCCCAGGTGCACTGCGTTGGCTTCATGCAGAGCGACCGTCTGCTGCAGCACGTCATTTGCAGCGCAGTCTGATGTGGCATGCGAGAGCGAGCGCCGGGGCCTGCGCCACCTACGCGCACGGCCACAAGACCACCGTGGCAGCCTCCCATACACACACACACTCACAAACACAAAAGAAGGGGAAGATGATGAAGATGAAGGCCAAGACGACGCTGAAGACGAGGCCAAGAGAGACTGACTGACTGACAGAAGGCCACCACGAAACTTGTGCAATGGATTTTTCAAACAAATCACTCACTTATGTTAGTACACGAGGCGACCGAGGCCTTGCAGGTTGGCGTGGCCGGCGGTGGTGTCCGCGCCGCTGAGCATCGGCCCGCGCTGGTTCTTGGGCGACTTGGGCTCGTGGCCCGTGTAGGCGGGCATATTGACGCGCGAGATGGTAGCCTCGACGTGCGGCTCCTTGACGATCTGCGCCAGCCGCTCCTTCTCGGCGCGGATCATGGACCGCGGCACGAGGCCCGAGATGCCTGCCGACCGCGTCGGCTTGGCGAAGGGCGAACCGCGCCGCAGCGCCACCACGCTCGGCGCCTCGCGCAGCGGGCGCTCATACACCTGCGCAGTAATCTCGTTCGTGATGCCCATGGCGTCCCGGTTCGTCGTCGAAGCGAGCAGCGGCTTGGGCGTCTTGCGGCCCTGCTCCGCCATGCGGTCCGCCATGACGCCCCACTTGCTCGGCGTCTTGTAGTCCTCCGCGACCGTGTTCTCAAAGTCCTGCTGCGTCACGCTGCTCCACGGGCATGTCGCCTTGGGCGCGCGCACCGCCGCGCCGCGGAACTTGTGCTCCACCGTCGCCGCGCCGCTCAGGCCCGGCTTGCGCGTCACCGTCACGCGCTCCTCCGGCCGCCGGTACGTCGTCATGCTGGAAATCAACGCCGGGTCGACCTCGCGCCGATCTGCTTTGGCGCCGCCGCAACGCAACGCAACACGACGCAATGCAACGCGCCGCGCCGCGCCGCCCGGGCCTGAAATGGGCATCAGTTTGCGGCGGCAACCAACCTGCCTGCCTGTGGCTCCGACTCGCCTGGAGAGAAAATGCTGCGGAGACCGTAACGAATGAATGGTCCCGCAAACCGGTACCGCGCCGCGCGCCACTGCGGCAGCGCAGGCCTGCAGCCCAGCCAATCCGAGTCCGCTTCGGGCGGGGCGCCGGCCGCGCGGCGCGCATGGAGCTGCTGGGCGCGCGCGGCGAGCGCGCCGAGGCCACCTGCGTGGCGCTGGGCGCCGCCACGGGCAGCCTCGTGGCGGCAGGCCATGCCGATGCGGGATGCAGACTCTGGGACCTGCGCGCCCCACGCGCGCGCGCCGTGCGGCGCCTGGGCGGGCTGCCGAGCGACGCCGGCGCTGGCAAGGAGCAGCGCTGGGGGCTGCAGGCTGCCGCCTGGGCGCCCGACGAGTCGCGGGTGTACGTGGCGAGGGGCCCGCACGTGGACATGTACGAGCTGCGCAAGTCCGACAAGGTCCTGCTCACCACGGCCGACGCCGTGGCGCGCGACGTCTGCCCGGCGGCGGTGTGCGAGAAGGACGGCGCCGAGCATTGTTGCGCCGGGGATGACACCACGGACGACGAGGGCGACGTCGTCAACAGCCTGCAGGTCCACCCGGAGACCGGCGACCTGGTGGCCAGTCGCGATGATGGTCGCGTGAGCGTGCTTGCCTTCGAGGGCGGCGGAAGCTCCGCCGCGCCGCTCTGGACGAGCCCGGCGGCGCACAGCCACGCGAACTTGTGCACGACAGCCTGCTGGGGAACGGGCTGCGAGGTGATCTCGGGGTAAGTGAGAGAGACGCACGGCAAGTGGAGTGCGCAGCAAGAGAGCGCGCGCTCAAGGCAAGCTTGCGCAGGACTAGCGTGCGCAGAACAATTGTGCGCAAAACATGCGCGCACATGCGCGCGCAGAACATTGTTCTGCGCGCGCGGAACAAGCGAGCGCCAAAAGCTCTTGCTTTGCAAGAGCGCAGCGCCAAAAGCGCTTGCTTGCAAGAGCGCACAAAAGGGTCTGGCAATCTAACCCTCGCGTGGCTGCTTCACAGTGGCATGGACTGCACCGTCAAGTGCTGGGATATCTTGCAAGACGCTGACGTAAACGCCAACGAGGGCGAGGATGACGTTGACGAGGGCCCCGTGATCTGGGAGTTCACCGCTGGCGTCTACGAGGCAACGGACGGCGCCGCTGCCGGCGAGGCCGAAGCGGCTGACGGCGCCTACGGCTTCAACCCGCCCTTTGCCACCTCGGTCTGCGCGGTTGGCCCTCACGTGCTGGTGGGCCTGGGCGACGGCACGGTCGCGCTGTGGAATCAGGGCGACGACGGCCAAGGTGGCGAGGACGGGACCGAAGAGGCGAGTGTGACGGAACAATGGCGCTTCCCGGCGCACCGCGCGAGCGTGGTGCACGCGGAGCTGTGTGCACAGGGTCGCCTTTTTGCCACCACGGCGAATGACCGTGAAGTCTCACTCTGGGCCACGGGCGACGGTCCTGGACGGCCCCTCCGCGTTGCGGCGCGCAAACACACGCACAAGCCGAATGGCATGTGCGTCGCAGCGGATGGCTCCTTTGTGGTCGTCGCCACCACGCAGGCGTGGCTCACCAAGTTCGACCTCGCGCGATCCTGATCCGAGTCCTGAACGTGAGCGTGACGACTTCCCTGTCCCGGTCCGGCACGCCACGGCCCGGGACAGCAGGCACGGGACAGTGAAGAACAGAGCCTGAGGAGGCAACGGCAGCTGTCAGACAGTCAGAGGCAAGCCTGGACAAAAGACAAGCGCGATGCGTCCGAGTCGCCAGCCTCGAGTGGCGACAGCGAGGCAAACCGACGGGCGTACCACCCGGACATGCCGCATGATCCCGCATCAAAGTCAAGCCGAGCAGGTAGGCTGCCGGCTCAAGCGGCCGGCCCAGTAGCGCCGCGCCGCCGCTGATTCGCTGACTACTCTGGCAGCCACCGAAGATCGAGCGAGCAAGGCTCAGCAAGCAAGCGTCCGCAACTCCGCGAGCGACGCAAGGTAGCACGCAGCTCGCTCATAGCCAACAACCCAACAACCCAACAGCGACAGCCAAAGCAGCAAGCAAGCCAGCCTGAGCAAGCAACCAAGCAAACGAGCACGCAAGCAAGCAAGCAAGCAAGCAAGCAAAGCCCGGCTCGCTCGCCGAGCCCTTGCCCGAGCGTGGCGAGCAGCCTGTGACTTCGTTCCCGATGCGCCGGTCGATGCAAGCGGCACTGGCAGTAGTCTCGCCGAGCTCCCTGGTAACCTACTTGACATAGTTCGAGTGTTGTTGGACTATGATGACTTGACTTCCCACAGGGTCCGCGCGCGCAGCCTGAGCTGGCCAGCAGCTGCGTCGACCACGAGCCTCCTGGCCTCTCAAGGAAGCGCGGCGCGGCGGCGTGCGCCATCGCGCCCGTGGCCTGCCGCTGGCGCTGACTACGGCTCACCCACGCACACAGTGCTTGGCAGTTGCGCGTGGCCATGGTGGGTGCAGTGCCCACCTAGCTGGGCCGCGGCCCGCTTTCTCTGCCAGTGAGCTGCCCCGAAGTACAGAAGGACAGGCTGCAGCGGCGCCGTCGCCGTCGCCCGGCCGCGGAAGACCACGACGGCAGCCGCGGGCCGCCCGGGAGCCCGATCAAGCAAGCCTTGCTTTGCTCGTGCGCTCCAGCCTCGCGTGGCTCGATCATCGACGCGACGCGCCGCGCCGCGCCGTGCAGCCCCCGCGCCGCAAGCGTGCGTCTTCCGCTGCGAGCTCCGCCGCGGCGCCGGCCACGGCTCGCTCAAGGCGAGCCGCATCCAGGCGAGCCGCGAGCCGCGCGAGGCTACGCTCGGCTCGGCTCCGCTCGGCTCGGCTCGGCTCGCGCCGCCCCGCGCGCAACGGCCGCCCGCGCCGCGCCGCGCCGCCGCCTCGCCCGGCCCAAGTACGCTCGCTCGCTCGCTCGCTCCGAGCCGCGCGCTCAGTTGCCAACCGCCCCGCAGCGGCGCAGAGGCCGCCGGACCGGCGCGGGGCGCTGCGGGCGCGCCCGGCGCGGCGCCTCGGCGCAGCGCCGCGCGGCTAGCCAGCTCCGCCGCGCCGCGCCGCGCCGCGGGCCTCCGCCGCCCGCCCGCGCTCGCGCTCGGCCTGCCGTGCGGGCGCCCGCGCGCCGGGCGCCGCGCGCGGGCAGCGGCGCCGCGCGCCGGCGGCCGGCGGGCAGCAGGCGCCGCCGGCGCGCGCTTAGCCGCGGGGTCGGGCGCGTGCCGCACGCGAGGGCGCGCTGGCGCGCGAGCGAGCGCTCCCGCGGGTTGCCAACTGGCGCGCGCCGCCACGCGCCTTTGGCGTGCGCCACGCCGAGAGAGAGAGAGGCAAATCCGACTCGCGGGGCGTACGGCCGAGGGGCGCCTCTGCGGCGCGGCGGCGGCGGGCGAGCAAGCGGCGCGGCGCGGCGCGGCGGGCGCGGGCGGCGGCGCGGCTGCCTGCCTGCCTGCCTGCCTGCCTGCTCGGCGGTCGAGCGGCATCGCATCGATCGATCGATCCCCGCCTCTTTCATCGAAATATCATCCGCAAACCTCCCGCGCGCGGCGAGCGGCGGGGCGGCGCGAGGCGCGCGAGGCGTGGCGCGGCGAGGCGAGGCGAGGCCAGGCGAGGCCAGGCGAGGCCAGGCCAGCGCCGAGGCGCGCAGCGCGGCCCCGGCGAGGCGCGGCGCGGCGCATCATCAGGCGCGGACGAGGCGGACCACAGCCCAGGCACAAGCGCGGCACGCGCGCGCACGCGACGTGCGCGCGCGCGCGCTCTCTTCGCGCGCGAGCCCGCGGCCTCGCGCAGCGGGCGCGGCGCTGCGCAGCGCGGCGGCGGCGGCGCCGCCGCGGCCCTGCGCGGGGCGAGCGCGGGCTGGGAGACCACGCCAGCGCGCCGGGGCGAGCGAGCGAGCGAGCGAGCTCCGGAACTCGCCTCGCGCCGCCTTCGAGTCGAGGCGTGATACCCAGGAGGCGTGATACGCAGGAGAAAGGGCCTGGGAAAGCGAGCGAGCGAGGGAAGGCGGAGCTGCAGCGCGAGCAGGGCGAGCGCGAGGGCCGCTGCAGAGAGAGAGAGAGAGGGGAGGAGGGAGAGGAGATGGCGCTGAAGCGGCAGCGCGCAGGGGAGGAGGCGGACGACCTGCAGATGCAGGTGGACCGGTCCATGGCGAACGCGAGCGTGCTGTCGCAGCTGCTGCAGCTCCAGTACGGCGCGGCAGGGGGCGGCGCCGCGCCGGGGGGCGCCGCGGCGCCCAACCTGAGCCCACAGATGAACCTGCGCAAGCCCAACGGCGCGCCAGACCTCACGTCGCTACTGCAGTCAGCGCTGCTGCTCTCGTCCGGCCTGCAGGTGCAGCGCGCGGGCTCGCCCTCGACCGGCCCGGGGCCGGTCAACGCCACCGCCGGCTCGCCAGGGCTTTCAGCCGTCACCGCGGCGGCCGCCGGCCCGGTGCCGAGCCGCCAGATCCCGCTCGCAGGAGCATCAGGAGCATCAGGAGCACCACGAGGCGGAGGCGCGCTCACCACCACGACCACCTCCTCCACGTCCGCGGCGCTGCGGCCCGAGTCGCTTCATGTCGCCGGCCTGCTCAGCCCCACGGCGCAGACCGTGGGCGGTGCCCTGGCCACGGATGTCTCGCCGCCCAAGCGCGTCAAGATTGATTCCGTGATCAAGGACAAGGTGCGCCGCTTCTCGCTGCTGAAAAGAGAGGACTCGGACGACGGCATGGAGCGAAACTCCTCCGAGGACGGGCCCGAGTCCGCCGAGAGCGAGCAGTCGCGCCGCAAGCGCAAGAACAACCGCGAAAAGGAGCGCCGCTCCGAGTTCAACTCCATGTTCGACAAGCTCAACCAGCTTCTCGGCCTGCCCGAGGAGGCGCGCATGAACAAAATCTCTGTGCTCTCCGCCACCATCCACCGCATCGAGACGCTGCAGGCCGAGGTCATGGCCCTCAAGTCGCAGCAACTCTGAGCGTCTCTGCTTGAACAAAAATTCCGTGCTCTCCGCCACCATCCACCGCATCAAGACGCTGCAGGCCGAGGTCATGGCCCTCAAGTCGCAGCAACTCTGAGCGCCCCTTCCTTCAGCACAGCACCATCAGCACAGCACCATACCTTTTGGCCTGGCGCCACGCCAGCTTTGACTTGCAGCCGTGGCCTGCCTGCACATCCATCCATCCATCCATCTATCCAGCGAGCCACGCTAGCGCGCTCTCGCTCGCTTGTTTTCATGCTCCGGCTCTGGGGCTTTCCAGCGAACCCTCATTTCCGTTCTTCCCTTTCCCTTTCCTTCCCTTCGCTAGCTAGCTAGCCCAGTGACACTTTCCTATGTTGCAATTTTGGATCGACAATGCAGTGGCCGTCCCGAACGAGCACTCTTCAAACAAAACAAGAGACAGCCCGCTTAAGTTAGGTCTGCTCTCTATTGTACCACCGGACCGCACTGGCGCGCGGCCCACTGTCGTCGCTCAACGCCTCTTCTTTTCACTCACTCTTCATGTCGCACGGTCGCTGGTATCAGATATCCACGCTCGCTCTTCATCGCGCATCCAGGACCGCGCCCAGGACAGCGCGCTGCTGCTCGAGCGCGCATGCATATGCAGCCACGGCATCGCGGTTCGGCAAGGCCAGTCTGGGCTCCAGGACACGCAGAAAGACGTCTTCCACCACGCGAGCGGCGCTGCTGCTTCTCGCCGGGCCCGCGTCCGTGTCCGACGCCACCAGGGCCGCCAGCCGTGGGTGATCCTCCAGCGTTTGGTAGAGCGCCTCTCGAGCGCGGTCCAGCGCCGCCTCCGCAGCCGGGTCATTGGCCGACACCCCTGCGTGCTTGTGCGCGCCGTCACGCCACAGCGTGCGTAGCAGCTTGCGCGCCTCCACCACCGCCGTCGCCTCGCGCAGCGCTCGCTCAGCGCTCGCGCGCTCGCGCTCGAGCCGCGCGAGCTCCTGCTTGGACCGAGCCACGTCGCGAGACGCGCGCGCGCCCAGGTCGCAAATCACGCTCTGCGCGTGCGCCTCCAGCTCCGCCTTGGCCTCGTTCTCCGCACGATCCAGCGCCGCCTCCAGCTGCTTCCGCTGCCGCTGACGATCCTGCGCGACCGCCGCACGCTCCGCCTTGACACGCGCGTCAACCACCACCTGCACGTGCCGCAGCGTCTCGGCGTCCAGCGGCGCGCCGGCGCGTGCCGCCAGCCGCGTCTCGTGCGCCTCCAGCGTCTCCACCTCGGCCTCCAGCCGCGCCATGCGCTGCGCGTGCGCGCGGTTCCGCAGACTGAGCGCATCCTCCAGCCGGCTCAGGTTCTCGCGCAGCTGAGTCTGCGCCTCCGTCTCGCGCCGCGCTCTCTGCTCCAGCTCCGCGGCACGCTCGCGTAGCTGCGCCGCCTCGGCCTCCAGCCGCTGCGCCGTCTGCTGCGCTGCGCCAAGGCTCGACTCATGTTGCTGTACGAGCCCAAGCTCGGCCTGCAGCCCCTTCTCCAGCGCCCTCGCCACCGCGTCCTCGTGCCGCACCCGCGGCAACAGGTCGCTCGCGTCCGCGCCTGCCTCGGCCTCGGCCTGCAGCCTCTCCATGCCGATCTTCATGGCCTCCAGGAGCAGCTCCAGCGTGGCGTCGTCTTCCTTCGCCACGGCCTCCACCTGCTCCGAGCTGCCCACGTCCCTCCGCAGCGCCGTGCCATGCTCCTTGCGCTGCCGCGCGGCCTCCTCGCGCCGCGCCTCCTCGAGCCCCACCTCGCCGAGCACGCGGCGCAGCGTGCCGCCCGTCGGCAGCCTGCCGCTCGGCGCCGTGCGGGCCCGCGCGCGCATCCTTGCCTGCGCGCCCTAGCGCCGCTCCTCCGCGCGCCCTCCGAGTCGGCCCCTTTCTTCGAGTTGCTCCAACGTCCCGTGCTCGGCGACCTTGATTTGCGTTTGACTTGCTCGTGGCGGCGGCGCGTGCGCGCGCACAACGGCTACTGTTCCCCGCAGCGCCGCTGCGCCGCGCCGCTCGAGGGAAAAACCTGCCGCCGGCCTCAAATGGCGCTCCGCCGCTGGCCAGGCGCTCAAACAAAGGGCGTGTAAAAGTCCGCACGAGACCGGAGCACTTCTCGCCTGCCTGCAGCGGAGACCTGGGCTCATTCATGCCGCCTGCGCTCCGACGATGCTTGCGGAGCGCTGACGCGACCTGGGCGAGAGCGCTGCTCGCGACCCATGACCACTGCCAGCGCTCTAGCTAGCTAGCTAGCAACGGGCCGCGTAGGCCAGCTTTCCGAGTTCGCCTCTGCAGGGATCGGGCGCTGCTGCCCTCCGCGTCGTCCACCCCCAGCGCGCGGTGCTCTCATGTCCGGGTCGTCGCGGCAGCCGCCTCTCGAGGCGACCTTCACGACCTTGACTCGCGAGGACTCCACCACCACCTGGCACTGCCCGTGAAGTGCAGAAGAAAGAGCGGGAAGGAAACGAGCTTGATCGGGGAAGAAGATGAAGCACGAGGCTCCACGCCGCGCCGCGCCGCTGCTCTCATGTCCGGGTCGTCTCGGCAGCCGCCTCTCGAGGCGACCTTCATGACCTTGGCTCGCCACCTGGCACTGCCCGTGGAGTGCAGAAGAATGAGCGCGAAGGAAACGAGCTTGATCGGCGAAGACGATGACGAGGGAATAGCACGAGGCGAGCGAGCCCACGCCGCCCCGCGCCGCCGCCGCCGCCGCCACCGCCGCGCAGCAAACCTCGGACGCGCGGCCCTCGCGGCGCGGCGGGCGGCGCGGCGGGCGGCGCGGCGCGGCGCGGCGCAGCGGCGCGCGCGCAGCGGCCGGCCGGCCGGCCGCGGCTGGCCCGGCGCGAGGCGGCCGCGGCGGCGCGAGGCGGCGCGAGGCGGCGCGGCGACGGTTAGCTCGCCTCGCCATGGCGACCTCGAGCTTCCGCGCGGAGCGCGAGGCGGCGCGGCGGCGGCTGGGCAAGGAGCTGGTGGCCGCGGTGGCCGGGCTGAGGGAGGAGACGGACCCGGAGAACGTGGAGCTGGCGCTGGACTTCTGCCTGGACCACTTTGCGCGCCCGCAGACGTCGCAGCTGCTCCTGCGCAGCAAGGATGCCGTGGCGCTGTACGAGCGCGTGGCGACCAAGATGCGCGCGCACTCGGAGCACGCGCGCGCGGACCGCCTCATGCACCTAGTCCGCGAGGCCGAGCATCTGCTGGCGGACCGAGGCGAGGAGGTCTTCGCAGCCATGGCCACGACGCTGCACATGCTCTCGCACGCGCCGGCGCGCCGCGATCTCGACGACGATAGCCAAGTCCTGCTCGAGGCGCGCCGCCGCGATGGCAAGCAAGATGACGAGGAGGACGCGGACCGTCTCCTGCGAGGCGTGCGCGACAACCTTGGCGCACGCAAGGCCGCGCTGCTCGAAGAGCTGCGCTCGCTGCCGGACGACCTCGTGGACCAGGACTGGCTCGACGAGGACTTCTCCTCCTCTTCCGAGCTTTCTGCGCTCGACTCCGACGAGGAGAGCGGCGACGATCTTGGAGAGGCCTCGCGCGAGGACGTGGACCGCGGAGCTGGCGCTCTGGCTGCCACCGAGTCAAGGGACCTCGCGCACCACCACCAGCCGGGGCTTGAGGAGGCCGAGGATGACGACCCCTGGCTGGCGCTGTGCCGAGACCCGGACAGCGCGCTGCGCCGTGTCGCTGCTGAAGACGGCAAGGAAAACGCGCACTTTAACGCGCGGTGCTATGACGCCTCCGTGCGCGCCTTCATGGACCGCGAGCATCTCCAGGGGGAGGGCGCGCGCGACTTGATACCAGGTGGCCGTGACCGTATCGTACACGAGGCCGAGCTCTCACGCGCTGTTCTTCTCGCGCTGCACGGGGTCCCGTCGCCGGGCCTCGTCGAGGCGAGGCCGGGCTTTGCACTCGCCGCGTCGACCTGCCTCGCGCACACCTCGCGCGAGGCGCTCGAGCGGCTCGTGGAGCCCGTCTTGCGCGCCGCGGACCAGCTTCAGGAGACGCGCAGACTCTGCACGCGGCTCCTGCGCACACGCGCGCAGCTCCCGCTCACCCTGCAGCGCGCGGCTGCCGCCGTGCAGGCGGCCGTGGAGACGGACCTGCGCGAGCGCGTCGCGTTCCTAGAGAGCGAGGTGCAGCGCGGCGGTATGGTCGACGGCGTAAGCACGGGCGTCAAGGTGGCGCCCACGCTCATCTCGCTCACCATGGCGCTCGAGCCCGCGCTCGAGGAGGCGCGCACGCTGCGGCAGGCTGTGGGCCTTGTGGTGGCTGCCCGGCCGGCCGAGGAGGGCGGCGACGCACGACGCGCGTGCAAAGACCTGCTGGACGGGCTATTTGCGCGCGCGCTCGACGAGGCCCTCCTTGCGCCGTCCGCCGGCGCCGCGGTCGCCTCGCGGCCCTGGGGACGCACCTTCAGGGCGGCGCTCGCGGCGCAGGTGGAGATTCTGGGCCGCTTCCTGTACGAGGGTCAGCTGCGCGACCCGTTCAGGGAGTTCTTCGTCAGCCTTGACGCCCAGGGCGAGGTGCTCTGCCACCCGGCGCCGCAAGCGTGGCTGCCGGTCTGCGAGCGCGTGTTTTTGCTTTGCGACGCCGTCGAGATGCTGCGCCGCCTGGGTGCCAGCGGCAGCAGTGCACGTGCTGCCGGCTGGCCGCCCTGGCCGCGCGAGGTTGGCCAGCGCGCACTGCGCCTGCATCTGCGCCTGCTGGAGGGCGACGCGAGCCACGAGTCCGAGGCCGGCGGGGCGCGCGCCGGCGCCACGGACGACGACTTCCATGCGGCGGGGGCGCTGCTGGGGGCCTCGCTTTTCGCGCCGCTCGCGGACCTCGGCACGGTCGTGGGCGAGACCGTCATGCACGAGGTCATGGTGGCGCACCGCGCGCTGGCCAAGCTCACCGAGCTGCGCAGCGTCTTCTTCATGCAGGACGAGCTCTCGCTGCAGGCCTTTCTGCGTGACGTCTTCCGCGCGGCGGACCGCGACCTGCGCTCGCCGGACGCCTCCGTGGCCGCCGCCATGGACGCCTACCTGCGCGAGTTTTCCACCGAGGACGCCCGGCTGCCGCCCGGCTGCCTGGCGCCCAGCGGCCCGCACGCCATGGACGACGACCAGCGCGCCGAGACACTCACGCACCTTTTGCGCGCCGACCTCGAGGACCACTTGCACGAGCTAGACCTGGCCCACGTTCGCGTCGTTGCGCAGACCGTGCCGGCCTCAGACCGCTTTTGCGCCTACGGCGTGCGCGCGCTCAGCGGCGTGCGCATCGTGTGCGAGGTGCAGCCACCGCTCGACGCGGTCGTGGACGCCGAGGCGCACGAGCAGTACAGCGCGGTCTCCGGCTTCCTAGTCCTCATCAAGCGCACCATGCTGGTGCTCTGCCGCCTGCAGCACAACCTGCGCCGCGCCGCCCTGACGCCCGACGCCGACCTCGGCGCGCTCGGCCTCGGCCACCGCATGCACCGCGTCAACCTCATGCTCATGGAGCACCTCCACTTCATCTCCAACCTCCACGCCTTTGTCATGCACCGCCTTGCCGACGTGTCATGGGCGCAGTTCCTCGCGGACGCTCAGGGTGCCAAGCGCATCGACCACGTCTACCAGCTGCACCGCGCCTACCTGCGCCGGGTCTGCGTGCAGTGTCTCATCTCGCCCGACGCCCCGCTCGCGCCCACGCGTGTCATGGAGGCCGTGCACGAGATGCTCGAGTGTTCGCTGCGCTTCCGCGTCACCGCCGTCGCGCTGTGGCGTCGCCCGCGTGACGCCAAGGGCGACGCCGCGCTGTGGAGGGCCCTGCTCAGCGTGCACGCCAAGTTCTCCCGCGCCAGCCGCTTCCTCCTCATTATGCTCTCGCAGCGCGCCTCGCTCGGCGGCGCCAAGCACCTCGAGGACGTCCTCACGCGCCTGGACTTCAACCAGAGCTGCCGCCGCAAGCCCACGCCAGCTCCGTCCTCCGCGGCGGCCCCGCGGGCTACCGCTAACCATTCATGACACATTATAAAATTAAGCTTAGGCTACTGGTAGGCTGAGTGTGAGTGATGATTGTTACAGAGCACCCCCGGGCCCTTTTCTCGGGGGGCTGGAATCGAGCTTGAACCCAAGGTGGTCGTGCACCTCGGCGATGTTGGTGCTGAGCTGGCCGATGGCTTCCCAGATCCGGGCCAGCTCCTGGTCCTTTTTGAGCAGTTTCGCCTCCAAGCTCGTCTGCTGACTGCGTGCCGCTTGGAGCATGCTCGCCTTCATGTCCTCCTGACGAGCGTCGATCTGCGTGAAGCGAGTGGCCACCTTCGTCGCGGCGACCTGCAAGTCCTCTTGCAACGCGGCCGTCGCAGTCGCCGTCCGGAGCTCGCCGCGTGTGAGCTCCACGTCCGCAGAGAGCTCCGCGACATGCGTGCGGATCGTCTCCATGGCCGCCGCGTGGGCCTCGGCGACCTGCTCGCGCTCGAGAGCCGACTCCTCGCGCGATGCGCTCATGGCAGCCTCGGCGTCCGAGATGCGCCTCCCCAGGCGCGCCTCGGCGGCGTCCAGCGTAGCCGCGAGCTCCCGTGCGACAGCAGCGACCTTGACCTGCTGACGCAGCTCTGCAAGTCGGAGCTCGTGCTCCGACGTGGCAGCATGCGAGCCGCGAAAGGCGGCCCACGCGGCGTCGACGGCGGCCACGTCATCGAAGGCGTCCGGCGACCCAAAGGCCGCCGCAAAGGACGCGGTCACCGCCTCTGTGGCAAGCCGGGCGTCACGCTGCAGGCGCGTGGCGTGTTGAGCGAGCTTTCCGCCCGTGAGACGCCGCCGATGGACCACCTCGGCCCCTTCAAAGGCGAGTGCGGACTCCCAGGTGGCGATGGCCTCGTTCATGCTTGCGGCAGCGCGCCGGTTCTCGTCTTCGTCCTTGTCGCCGAGCATGGCGCCGTCAAAGGCGGCCCGAGCGGCGGTTTCGGCGGCCTCGTGGCGCGCGCCGAGCGTGTCTGCAGAGAGTTCCGGCTCCTGCGCCATGGCGGCGTCGTAGGCGGCCAGACCGGCCCGCACGGACCGCTCGGCCGCCAGCGTGGTAAGCATCTGCGCCTGCGTGGGCATGTCTTCGATCTCGCGAAGCGCGCCCACGCGCTGGCCCACTGCGCTGCAGTAGGCCTGCACAAGCGCGGCCAGGAGCGGCCCGGTCATGCGCTGGCCGGCGCGAACGACGCTGGTGTCGAGAGCGGCGCGCACGTGCGCCTCGAGGCCTGCGAAGGCGTCGCGAAAGGCCGGCTCGAGATCGGCGAACTGCAGGCGGTCGAGCTCGCCCGGGCGCGCGTGCGGCGTGGGTAGCGGCACGCAGTCGTGGCGGTCGCCGAAGCAGCGCACAAGGGACTTGCGCGCCGCCTCGCTCAGCTTGTCGAGCATCTCCCGGCGCGGCGCGTGCTTCATGGCGAGGTGATGATCGCGCAGCACCCAGACAAAGGCCGGCTTGGTCTCCGCGCCCGGCTCGCGGCGGTTGGTCTCCGCGCCCGGCTCGCGGCGGCTCGCGGAGAGTTGGTCCGCGACCCGCAGAATCACGTCCAGGCGATCCACGCTGCGCGCGTCGATACTCCCGCGCGATTGGTACAGAAAGCAGTCGCTCACGAGGTACGCGAGCGCCGCGAGGCACCAGTTGTAGAACTGCGGCACGTGCGGGCTGTCGAGGCCCTCGGTGTCCAGCACCGCGAGCCAGCCGCCCGCATGGTCCGGGTCCTCTCGCACTCGGATCCACAGGCCGGCGGTCTCCGGGTCCATGTCATGGCCCGTGCGAAACCCGCCGCCCTGCAGGCCGCGATCAAAGAGCAGGTTGAGCAGCGTGGACTTGCCCTCGCGCTGCGTCCCGCTCAGCGAGCACACGCGCAGCGCCGCATCGTCGCCCAGCGCCTCCAGCAGCCGCACCGCCTCCGCCTCCGCCTCCAGCCGCGTGCGCGCCACGCTCGGCCGCACGAGCCGCACCGCGCCCGCGCCCGCGCCCCACCCCGCCATGGCCGCCCCCGCGCGCGCGCATGCTCTGTCGCGAACGGGTTCTGCCAGAGCGCGTTCACGTCCTTCGCCAACTTCGACTTCGACTTCGACTTCGTCTTCGTCTTCGTGGCGGATAAAAGCATCGACGACTTTTTTAAAACGCCGTACTTCAAGCAGCCGCCAGCGAGCACTTTGACCAGCCGCACTGACCCGCTGGCCGACGCTTGTGGCTTGGCAGCAGGCACTAAATTGTAGCTCCACTGGCCGCGTACGGCAACGTTATGTTGACCGTGCGACCTGCACCAAACTCCCTCCAAGTTGAAGTCTCCGTGTCATAGATGACGGTCTCTGATTGTGTGTTTTCGATGAAACCCACTTCAAGTTGCGGACAGAGCAGCCGCGCTGGCGTGTCAGTTAGCTGTCTTCAGTTGCCTGCCTCATGACGGGACCATGAACGATCGCCAAATTGAATCTTCTTCGTACATGTTTGCAATTTATCCCGCCCTCTTTGGATGGGAATTCACCCCGCCCTCTCCAAAGAGCAAGGACGTGATATAGTCTGGCGAGTCTCTCAGCGCCTGGGAAGCTTCTTCCACTGCGTAAGACGTGTTTGACGTGTGGCGCGCCACATTTGGCGCAGGGTGAGGGTCCGCAGCAGACCAACCCAGGCCCGAGGCGTGGCGGGAGTTGTGATCCGGCGGCCCCTGTTGGCGAAGCACCGCGCGCCCAACGTCGCCATAAATGTCAAATTGAGCGTGGTGAATGGAACCGTTGCCCAGTTGGGCCATCGTGTCAGGGCTCGAATGCATGGGACGGTCCGCAAAGGGCCAACTGCCAATGGACGAGCCGCCGAGCCGTGAAGCATGGCCGGGACTCTCCGAGCCGGGCCGCAGAGTATGGCCGGGACCTCCGTACATGGGGGATGAGGAGTGGGTTTGGTTGTCGTTCATGGCTCGAGGCACCCCGTGAGGCTCGCCAACTTGACCTGTGCCGTGTACACGTGGAGCGGTACTATGATGCTGAGAGCCCGACGCGGCGGCACCAACATAGCTAGGTGCTTCAGCAGGCGTGCCGCGCGCCGACGCGGCGGGAGCGGGCATTGCGCTCGCGCTGTCCCGCGACCCGAACTTAACGTTCCGCGCTGCAACATGGCGAATGGATTTTGCGAGCTTCTCCATGCGGCGGTTGTACTCGGCGTGCGAAGTGGGCATCTCCTCCATGTGATGATTGAGCTCGCCTTGGAGCGTCCACACGATGCGCTTCATCCACTGCTTCTCGCGAGGCACCGCCTTCTCCATGATGATCGCCAGCATGTGGTTTGGCATGACGTGGCCCGCATAGGCGAACTCCTTCTGGCAGAACTCGCTGCGGTCTTCTGCGTTAACTACGTCGTAGTACCGCTTGGTGACGCACGCCAAAAAGACGTCACACTTGTCGATCATATCAATCATCCACTTGTTCACATCGCCAATCGTGTTTCGGCGGTCCAGCATCATCTTGATCCTCCTGCCGGGCAGCGCGCCTCCGTTGACCTCGAACCAGTCCACCATGCCGCGCACGCGGTCCGCCACGTCGCGCTCCTCCTCGTCGGGCTTCCAGTTGTACGAGACGAACACCCAGATGACCGCCTCGTCCTCGCCGGAGACGTCCACGACCGCCGCGCTCATCCTTGCTTGCTGCGGCTGCCGCCGCCGCCGCCGCCGCCGCCGCCGCGAGCGAGCGAGCGAGCGAGCGAGGCGGAGTTGGTTTTGGGGTTCTGGAGCCGCGGCATCGTGCTCGTCGCCGCGGCCATGACGCAGTACCCCGACTCCTCTCGACCCGCGCGCGGCGCGATCGCAATGGCGGCGGCGGCGGCGGCGGCGGGCGGCGGCGGCGCGGCCGCCGCGGCCGCGCTGGGCTCCGGCCGCGGCAAGACGTTGGTGAGTGGCGTGGGCCGGCGCGGCGGCGCGGGGCGCCCAGGAGGAGGACGCAGCTAACGACGACGACCACGACCACGGCGACGACGATGGTGGTGCGGACGCGACGCAGGCGGGCCACGAGCAGCGCGTACTGTCGGTGGCGTGGAACGCGACCGGGTCGCTGCTGGCGTCCGCGAGCCTGGACGCGGGCGTCAAGCTGTGGGCGGTGGGCGCCGCAGGGCAGACGCGAGAGGTGCGCGAGCTCAAGGGCCACCACAAGGGCGTGGAGCGCGTGCAGTGGGGACGCAAGGACGCGCACAAGCTGGTTTCGACGTCGGAAGACAAGACGGTGAAGCTGTGGGACGCGCGCGCCGGCCGCTGCGCGACCACGTGGAACACGCCCGGCCAAAATCTCAACCTCGCGCTGCACCCGGAGGAGACGCAGATTGCGGTGGGCGACCGCGACGACGTCGTCTCGCTGCTGGACGTGCGCAAGCCTGGCGCCCTGCTAGACAGCGCCAACTTCCACAGCCTGCTGGGCGCGCAAATCAACCAAATCGCTTGGAACCCGGCCGGTTCGCACCTTTTCTTGACGGCGGGTCAGGGTGCCCTGAACCGCGGCGGCCTCGAGATTGTCGACTCGAGCGCCGGCAAGCTGGATCGCGTGATGTCCGTGGAGGCGCACACCGCCAACTGCCTGTCGCTGCAATTTAGCGCGGACGGCGCCTGGCTCGCGCTGGGCAGCACCGATGCCTTGCTTTCCATCTGGGACGCGCGCGAGCTTTGCGCAATGCGCTCGCTTGGCCGCAGCGAGACGGCGGTGCGCAGCGCCACCTTTAGCGGTGACGGCACCTTTGTTGCCTACGGGTCTCTGGACAAGACCATCTACATCGACGAGGTTGCCTCGGGAGCCGAGATTGCCAAGGTGGACTCCAGCATGGTGGACGGCATCAATGCGCTCGCCTGGCACCCGACCGCCTATGTGCTGGCTTTCTGCGGCGAGGAGCCCAAGGGCACGCGTGGCGGCTTTGTGCGCGTCATGAGCGCCAACTTTGATTGATTGGATATTTGACCCCTGGGCCGAACGAAGATGATCTTTTTTCCGCGTTCACGCACTGCACTGCACTGCATATGTGCGTTCAGGGCGCTGCTTCAACGCTGCGCACCCGTACCCGTTGGACTCTGCTTGCTTGTCTGCTTGCTTGTCTGCTTACATCTTTCTATTTGTCGTTGCCGGCCTGCCAGTTAAAGAGCGTAAGGGCAATGCCGAAGGCCTGCACAGGCGCGAGTGGAAAGCGAAAGTCGAGGTTGAAACGCTCGTCGTTGTACTTGCCAAACTGCATGACAACACGATCCTCGTTGGCGAGCGCATCCGCCTCGGACCCGGCCGGGAGGTGGTCGCACGCGCGCTCGACGCAAAAGATAAAGTTCTTGGACGAGGCGACGCGCACGCGGTTGTTGAGAAACTTCATTCGGAGGCTGCCGGAGTTGCGATCATATCGTGGCACGCGCGTGTTCACCACGCACTCGCCCTTGTCGTTGCCGACCAGCGGGCCAACCGCTGCGGCCTGCTTGTCGGCGCGCGTCACTGGCATGGAGTTGGCGCGCGCCAGGTGACGGCTGGGGGCGCCGGCCTCCTTGGACTCCACCACCTCGTCGTCCTCGAGGCGTGAGTCGAAGCCCTCGGCCCCGTAGGCAGACTTGGTCGCGCGCAGGCGCGCCTTTGAGCGCCCCGGCGTCAGCGCACGCTGCGCAGCGCATGCGCTCCCGCTGATGCCGCAAGGGTGCGCCGCCACCTGCGCGCTTTGGTTGTGAGTCTGCTGGTTGCCATATGCGTCTTCTTGCTGCTGCTGCTGCTGCTGCTGCCGCTTGCTCGGGTCACCCTTGAGAAAACGCTGGCACCACACCTCGCGACTGAGGTCCGCGTAGACGCTGGGAAGACGAATGTTGACTGTGTTGCAATCAATGTAGGAGGCGTGGCCCGCCTGGACGGCCTGACTGCCATGCCTGGCCTCGAGCAGCACCTGGCGGTCGCCGTTGCCGAGCGAGAGCGCGCCACAGGTGTGCATGCCAAGGACGTCATCGCAGCCCTCGCACGTACGGTTGTAGAGCGTGAAGGTCTTGGTGTGCGGGTTGAGCCGGAGCGCCGCGCAAAAGGTGCCACCGGCGCCCACGCTCCCCGGGTTCTCCACGAGGTCGCGCTCGCTGACGAAGGAGCTGCAAAACTCCTCGTACTGCGAAATATAGATCGTGTCGCCCACCATCTTGGCGCTGAGCATGAAGCGGTCCGTACTCTCGCAATACATGTAAAAATTCACCCTGTCCTCGCGCAAGATGTGGCACCGCCGCAGCTTGCGCACGCTCGGGTCCACCGGCGTCAGGTGCTCCTCGATGATGGTCTCTTTAGACACGCCGAACTCCAGCATGTCGATGTCGCTGTACCGCTTCGCCAGAGGCGTCCCCGGCAGGCTACCAAACGTAAACATGTCCTCATTCGCGCTGCTGCTGCAGTCCGCCATGGACAGCCGCCTCGAGAAGGCCTCCATCTCCCCTGCCCTTTTCTTTCCCCCCCGCGGCGACCGTTCGTTGCCGTGCTACCGCTACGTCCTAGCGTTCTCCTGGCGCACGTGCCGCGGCGACCACAAGTTGCGACGCAGCCAGCCGACCAGCCAGCCAGCCGGCCAGCCAGCTAGCCAGCAGCACTCAACCTCCACGCGACGAGGCCAGGCGTGCCGCGCTTCTGCGCCGAGGCCGCCCTCGCCCCGCCGCGCGAGCTCGCCAGCTTGCTTTGCCTCGCTCGCGAGCCTGGCCTCCAAACCCGGTCTGCCGCCCTGCCCTGCCTGCGCCGCCTCGCTCCGAGTCTGCTCGAGCGGCGTAGCCGTTGACGTGTGCGTGAGTACTGCGGCGAAGCAGGCGCGGCACGTGCGCGGCGATGCTTCCAGCCGGCTTCCGGCTCAACGCTTACATGAATTACATCTCGAGCTACATGACATGGAAACGGCATTCTCCAGGAGAAAGAAAAGGCCTCAACCCTATTTGCCGCTTGGGCCGCTTGTTTTTCCCGCTCTCGCCGCAAGCCCGCATCCATCCAGGGCGGCGGCGCGCGGCGAGGCGAGGCGAGGCGAGGCGAGGCGAGGCGGGCGGCGTCGCGCGGCAGCAGCAGCAGCAGCGGCAGCGGCGGCGCGGGGCGCGCGTCGTCGTCGTGAGCGGCCATGGCGACGGCCACGACGCCGGCGCCCAAGAGGTTCATGGCGCAGCTGGCCGCCGTCCAGGCCGACGGCGACGCGCGGACCTGGGTGCAGGGCGTCGTGGTGCGCCGAAGGAATCAGGCCTACGTCGTGGATGATGGCACGGCGCTGGCGCTCGTCCAAGTCGATACGCTCGGCCCCGACGCGAAGGCAGACCTGCGCGTGGGTACGTTGCTTCGTTCGCGTGGCTTGGGCGGAAAGGAGAGAAACAGGCAGGCAGGCAGGCAGGCAGGCAGATTGACGAACGATGCGTGCACGCAGGGTCTTACATCATGGTGGTGGGCGGCGTAGAAGCGCAGCAGCCCGACGGACTTGCGACGATCGCGGCGCACAACCTCGTGGACCTGACGGCAGACGCGCGACGCATGCCGCTCTGGTGGCTGGAGGTCGTCCACGCGCAAAAGCCTGCATGAGGCCGGCTGCCAACCCTCACGCGTCAGCGACCCGCCCACTCGCGCACCGGCTGATGACGCAGGCTCATACCTCGGCGAGCAGCGCGCTCTCCGCCACACGCATCTTGCGCATGTCCAGGTAGGGCGTCTCGGTCCAGATGGCCAGATAGAGCGTCAAGTGCTCGTGCGTCGCGGCGTTGAAGGCACTCGGCGACGCGGACAGCTGGGCGAGCCCTTTGCACACATCGCGCTTGCACTGGAGGTCCTGGCCCAGCGCGCTCAGCACCTCTCCCAGGAGCGTCTCTGCGCGAAAGAGGGGCGTCAGTCATGCGTCGTTCTTGCGCCTGCGCTTTATTACAAGTTGACTCACCCAGGTCAGCCAGCGAGCCGAACTTCAGCCGTAGAGTCTGTCCGTGAATGGAGAGCGTGTCACAGGCCTCCTCCACGCGGTGCAGCACCCGCTTCAGCTCGGTGTAGAGTGCGTCCTGCGCGTGGCGCTCGCACGACGATGTCAGTACATACAGGTGATCTCTTCTCCTGTCCCTTTTGCTCGCAACCTTGTTTACCTACCAGCTCTGCGACGAGGTCCTCGAGGGTGGACACCAAGCCTTGTCGCACGGCAGTCATCTGCATGCGTCAATCCGAGGCCGTCAGCGCCGCTCGCTCTCCAGGCCGTTGCGCCTGCACGTACCTTTTGCGCGGTGAGCTTGCGCACCACGACATTGTCCTCGAGGCCGGCCCAGTTGGTCGGGTCGCCCGTGTAGCTGCGCAGCCTCGGCCGTCAGCGCCGCTGTGGGTGTAGCGGGGCGCCGCGCCCCAGCCGAGCACACGTACCTGGTCTCAATGAGCGCGTTGGACAGCCGCGTCGCAACCTGCGCGCCTTGCGCGCCCAGCGCCTCCCAGCGCTCGCGCGTCATGCCCACGGCGGCGGCGGCCTCGGCCGCCACTGCGTCCATGGCCATGCTGGCCTTCGTGCCGCGCCGCGCGGCTCGGTCGCCGTGCTGCGCGGGGCCGCCGCGACGCCGCGCTGGCCGGCGACGGCTGCGGAGCGGCTGCCGAGCGTCTGACGCTCGACTCGCGTAGCAGGTCTGGCGCCACGCGCAGGCTGTCCACCACCCTTGCCGCGGCCGGCGCCTTGGCGGTCGCGCACGACTACGGCTTCGAGCCCGCGGCGGCCCGGGGCGGGGCGGGCGCCGGGCGTCTACGTGCGTGCGTGCGTGCGTGCGTGCGTGCGTGCGTGCGTGCATGCGTGCGCGGGGGAGTCAGAAGTTGATGCTGAAGAAACGGCGGAAGCCCGTGTAGTCGAAGAGCTTGGCGAACTCGTCGGGCGTGAGCTCGTCGCGCTCGTGCACGGCGTCAAAGACGAAGTCGGTCTGCACCTCGAGCTCGGCCATGGGCAGACCTGGCAGGAGACAGCTCAGTGCGTAGATGAAATCCTGCCGCGAGACGCGGCCGTCCCCGTCGTTGTCAAAGGCCTGGAAAGCGACTGTGCGAGCGAGCGAGCGAGACGGTGAGCGGAGGGTGGTTTCCAGGAGCGGGAGTGTAGGGGCTGGCGCGGCACGTACATTGCTGCTTGTCCTCGACAGGCGTTTTGACGTGGAAGACGGCGACAATGCGCAAGAAGGTGGCCAGATCCACCTCGTTGGGGCGCAGCTTGGTGCTGCTCTCCGTGGCACCGTCCTGGATGATCTCGGCGATGCGTGCGACGAAGGGGTTGAGTGCGAGCTCTGGCACACGAGGCACGTCGGTCACCTGGAAGTACACCTCCTCGTCCTCCTCGCCGCTATCGCGGGCACGCGCTCTTTTCTGCCGCGTGAGTCTGCGAAAGTACTCGCGGATGAGCTTGAGCTCCGCCTTGGAGACTGCGCGCTCCTCGGTCAGCATGCCGCTAGCCACCTCATCTCTCTCTCTCAAACTCTCTCTCTCTCTCTCAATCTCTCTCTCAATCTCAATCTCTTCCACCTACAACACGGCGGCACGTCGGCAGGCACTTGAGCTGCCTCGTCGCTCTTGTCGCCGCCACGCGTGGCCTTGCCGTCACCGTCCTCGCGGCCCTGGCCGTTCCCCATCCTCGCGAGGCACGGCGCGCTCGCGCTCAGCCTTGGGGCTTGCGGGCTGCGAGAGTCGGGTCGTACCCGAGCCGCTCCTCGGCCAGGTGGGCTCGCCGCTCGCGGCGGGCGCCTTGGCTGCTGGCAAAGAAAGGCCTCATGGAGAACTGCAGCTGGCAGTACCGTTGAGGTTGGACACACGACTGATGTCCCCCGCCGCAGGACTGCGTGTGCGAGAACGGGAGAGCTGAGCGGCGTCAACACAGCCGGCAGCAGCCAAGCAGCCACCAGTGCCACCAGTCAACGAGTGAGTGTTTGTTTCCGTCAGCCAGCCTGAGCCCGCCGGCCGGGCAGGAGCTGGCCGAGCGTGGCGAGCAGCGCGCGCGGGCGTTGGTCGTCGTCGCCGCCGCCGCCGGACGGCGTCCAAACTTCAGGAATGATTGAGGACGCGCGCGAGCGCGAGGAGGAGGAGGCGTCGTCGTCACGCGAGGAGAAGTCGTCGTTGGCGTCGCGCGAGGATGACCCGGACGTGCTGCTCAAGGAGCTGCGGCTCATGCCCAAGGTGAAGAGGGACCTGGAGGAGGACTCGAAGCTGCTCCAGAATCGTATTCGGCACCTACAGCAGGAGCTCGAGAAGTCGCGGCGAAAGGTGCACGAGACGGAGTCTCGAGCCGATGAGGTGCGATGCATGAAGCAGAAGAATGCGGAGCGCAAGGAGGCGAGGCGGCAGACGACGGTGACCATCTCGGGTATCTCCAAGGAGCGCGCGCGCGAGCTGCGGCGGCAGCAGGAGGAGGCCAGGGAGAAGCTGCAGCGCGCGCGCCAGGAGAAGGAGGAGCAGGCACGGCAGGATGCCGAACGGCTGCGGCAGATGCGCCTCAAGGCGAAGCGCGAAAAGCAGCTCGCCAAGTCGCGCGAGGCCGAGGAGACACGGCGGCGCGTCCAGGAGCGCAAGCGCGAGGTCGAGCGCAAGCGGCGCGAAGAAGAGCGTCTACGGCAGCAGACCGCTGAGGAGCGTCTCGCAGCGGCTCGTCAGGAGCTCGCCACGGCGCGGCGCGAGAGCGCCGAGTTGCGCGACCTCGTGCAGACGTTGGAGGACAAGGAGCGAGTCTGGATCGATCGGCTGCGCTCGGCGCTGAGCGAGCAGCGCGAGGTGTATGCAGAGCTCGAGGGGGAGCTGGCCCGCGAGGCGTCGGAGCGCAAGGCGGCTGGCGAGGACGACGACGGTACTCGCTCGACGCGGTCATGAAAGAGAGATGGCGCTGCTGCAATGTGCGCTGCCGCTGCACTCCCTCCCGCTGCGGAAGATGCGTGCTTGTGTATTTGTGTGAACGATGTGCGGAGAGAAGACGAAGTTTGTTTGTGTGCTTTTACATGGTGTCTGCTCATATTCTCTCAAACCAGAGGGTCCTCCTCCTCCTCCTCCTCCTCCTCCAACTCCTCTTTCGCGCCCGCGTCCAAGGAACGGTCTTGGGCGCCGTCGTCACTGACGATGGTAATCCTATCGAGGCGCTTGAGCTCGGCTTCGGCCTGCTCGAGCAGCTTGTCGATCGCGGCCTGCTTCTCAGCCTCTTGCTTCTGGCGCTCCTCCTCCGCCTTCTTGGCGGCCTCCTCCTCGTGGCGCTTGGCCTTGTCCTCACGCTCGCGCTCGCGCTCCTCCTTGATGTGCTGCGAAAGGACGTCCGAGAGGTGAAAGCGGTCCTCGGGCAGAGAGTCGTCCGGCTCAGCGTCCTGCCGCTGCTGGTCCTGCTCCTGGACCGCGGACTCGCTCGCGGTGGGGCCGGTGGCCGGGCCGGCCGCCGGCGCGTCGATGCCCTCCATGGCAATGGCCGAGGCCAGCAGCCAGGCGCGCGAGCCGACGTCAGGCTCCTTTGCAGTGCTCCAGGCGTCGCGCGCGGCGCGCGGTGGCGCGGTCACCTCGACGCGCAGGAGCAGCGTCTCCTCGTCAACATGGGCCTGCACGGTGGACGGGTCCACTTGAAGCGGCAGAAGCAGCTCAAGGGGCAGGTAATAGCCGTCAGCGCGCACGCTTAGCACCTCGGGCCCGACGTCGACCTGCAGGCAATCGAGCAGGTCGGGCGCCTGGGCGGCGCGGTCCAGCACAGCCTCCCAGAGAATGCCCTCGGGCTCCTCCTCCTCCTCCTCCGCGTCCTCGCCGGCAGCAGCAGCCGCAACAGGGTCGGTGAGCACGGCCTTGCACGGCTCGGCGCGGTCCGGCGTCCCGCGCCAGCGCTTGAGCGCGTACGCGAGCTGAATGGGTTTGGGGCGCTCCGCGACCGCGGCTGCCTTGGCTGCGAGCGCTTTGGCCTGCGCCGGGCCCACGGCCTCGTCCTCGACCTCCTCGATGACTGGGGCGCGGCGCTTGCGCACGAACTGGGCGGGGATGGCGTCCTTGTCGCCCTTGTAAGCGAGGCGCGGCAGCTTGTACTTGTAGTCAACCGAGCACTGGTACTTTTGCTCGACGTAGCCGAGCGCGAGCTCGCAGAGGAAGCTGCGCGACGAGCCAGACTTGTCCTCGCGCGCCTTGACGAGCACCTCCGGGTTGACAATGATATCATACACTGTGCAGGCCTCTCCGGCGTTGTCGCGGTCCTCGCGCGGCGGGCCGAGGCTGAGCGGCACGTGCAAGCCCTCCTGTTCGGTGCCGTCCTCGGCGAGCTGCTTGCGCATGGACGTCTTCTGGATCGCCTCGGACTGGCAGATGTTGAGGAAAATCTTGGCGCCCTCCGACGTGCGCGTCTTGACCACGAAGCCGGGCTCCGGCACCACGCGCAGGCCCTCGTCGTCCTCGGTCACGCCTGCCTGGCCCAGTTTCTTGCCGCCAGGCATTCGCGGCGCAAACTGCTCCTCCTCGGCCTCTGGCGCCGCGCCCGCGCCGTCCTCGGGCCTCGTTACGATGCGCTCGGCCGCCTTCTTTTGCTCCACGAAGGAAGCCATGTCCTTCATCAGCATCTCGTACTCCTCCGGGTCCGACTTTTGCAGGTCGCCCAGGTACGACGCCCACCTCGACGCTGCCTCGTCCTCGCCCGACGCGCGCTGCGCCGCCTGCTGCGCGGCGCTCGCCAGGTCCGCATGGTCGGTGCCCATGACCGCGCCGAGCTGAGCTGGGCCGCCGCTGCGCCGCTGCTGTCTGCGCTGCTGCTGTCTGCGCTGCTGCGGGCGCTGCCGTCTGCGCCGCTGCTGCCGCCCGCCTGCGCCGCCTCCGCGCGCCGCGCGCCGCCGCAGACTGGGACTTGAGCGGGTCAACGGGGTCAACGTCCTTTGGGTTGTGCTGTGCCAGAGGGGGCTCGTCTCGTTCTCGTCAACGTCGAGCTCACCGTCAGTCAACGCACGTTTTGCTGGACTTTGCGGCGGGACATGGTATGGCACGGCTGTCGTCTGGCTAAGAGTTCCCTCTCGCTGCTAGCTCTACTAGCTAGCTTCTGCTTTGCCAGCTGTGCAAGAGGGCTCGTCTCGTTCTCGTCAACGTCGAGCTCACCGTCAGTCAACGCACGTTTTGCTGGACTTTGCGGCGGGACATGGTATGGCACGGCTGTCGTCTGGCTAAGAGTTCCCTCTCGCTGCTAGCTCTACTAGCTAGCTTCTGCTTTGCCAGCTGTGCAAGAGGGCTCGTCTCGTTCTCGTCAACGTCGAGCTCACCGTCAGTCAACGCACGTTTTGCTGGACTTTGCGGCGGCACATGGTATGGCATGGCTGTCGTCTGGCTAACAGTTCCCTCTCGCTGCTAGCTCTACTAGCTAGCTTCTGCTGTGCCAGCTGTGCAAGAGGGCTCGTCTCGTTCTCGTCAACGTCGAGATCACCGTCAGTCAACGCACGTTTTGCTGGACTTTGCCGCGGCGGCACATGGCATGACAGGACTGTCATCTGGCTGGTAGCTCCCTCGCGCCATGGTCGCTACTAGCTAGCTTCAGAACAGAGCGGTAAGCCTGAGTATGATGGCGCACAATTGCAAGCACTGCAAGGGGAAGCCTCTCGCTCCATGAAGCGAACGCGAGGCGGTGAGACTGATCGCACCAGCAGAGTTCGGAGATTCGCAAGAGGAAAGCAAAGAAAAGTGAGAGAGCGCAAATGGCTTCATCGCTGATGCTTGCTGGCATGTCAAGGTCGAGCAAGGGCGAGTGCGCTGGCTGCTTAGTAGCCGTCGCCACCACCGCCACCGCCAAAGAGGTCGCCGCCACCGACGTCAACCTCCTCGGCCTCCTCCTCCTCCTCAGCGGGGGCATCGCCGGCAGCCGCGCCACCAGCGCCGGCAGCGGGGCCGGCGGCGGCAGCGAGCTTGGCGAGCTCCGCAGGGTCCATGTTGAGCATCTTGTCCCACTCCTCCATCTGCTCGAAGGAGTAGCCGGCGGCGGCGGCCACAGCGATGAGCGTGCGGACGCCGTTGCCGACGGAGTGCGGGAGCGAGGCCAGGGTGGGGTAGCCGACCTGCAGCGAGATGGAGGCCATGCGGCGGAGCGCGGCCAGGAACTTGTTGCGGAGGTCGTCCTCGGTGATGTCGAGGACCTTGGCGTCGAAGATGTTGCCCTTGTCGTAGACCGACTGGAGCACGAAACCGTAGGTGAAGGGGCGGATGTTGAGCTTCTGGAGAAGCGCCGCCTCGGAGCCACCGACGACCTCGCCCTTGCTCACGATCTTGAGCTCGTTGACGATCTCAATCTGGCCACGGGCAATCTTGGTGGGCACGTTGAGGGCCTGGAACCACGAGGTCTGGCCGGGGTCGCAGCCAGTCGGGCCGGGGGGCACGATGACGTCGGACTCGGCGATCTGGCCGGCACGGGCGGCGGCGGGCACGCGGTTGGTGTCGATGACGGTGCGGATCTGGTTCACGTCGTCGTTGGTGAAGATGAAGCCGATGTTGCCACGCACGTGCTCCTCGAGGTTCTCGATGGGGTGCGAGCCACCCTGCTCCTCGACGAACTCGCGGATGATGGTGCGCTGCATGGTGTTCTTGCCGAAGAGCACCACGGCCTTGCCGCGGAGGGCAATGCGGATCTGCTGGATCTGCTTCGAGCCAACGTTGTTGGCGCCCACCAGGAGGATCTTGTTGTACTCCTGGAAGAGCTCCTTGGTGCGAGCGAACAGCTCGGCCTTGCGCTCACGGGACGGCATCTTGCTGGGAAAGGGTCGCGACGGGCTGACTCGCTACGGACCGCGGGGCAGGTCGTGGAGTCCTCGCGTCTAGCGCAAGAACAGTTTAACCACTCCCTTCTGCGCGCGCCAACGCAAAGCAAAAAGCACCGCAAGGCCCAGCGCCACCGTCAGTCGTCGTGCTCCTCCATGATTTTCAAACCTGCCATCGCCATCGCCCGCGCCGCGCGCAGCGGGCCTCGGCAGGCCGCCGCGCGCCGCGCCGCGCCGCGGGCCTCCGCCGCGCCGCCTCGCCTCGCCGCGCCGCGCCTCGCCGCGCCCGCCGCGCCGCGCGCCGCCGCGCGCCGCCGCGCCGCCGCCACTTACCTCGATCGGGGTCTGACTTGGTCTGCGGCGCGCGACCACGCACGGCCGGCGTAGCGTTTCCGCTAGCCGCGCCTACTGCGCAACCCTTTTCGCAGGGCTAGGATATCACGGACGGTCGCGGCCGCGCCGCGACGCGCACCTGCTTTTCTGCGGCTCCGAGTGAACCAAGGAAGAGAGGGAGAGGGAGAGGACTCGAGGAGGGCAGGGGCAGGGAGTCGCAGAGCGCGGCGAGGAACCAGGGGGAACTTGGCGGGCATTGTTCGTGGCACTTCGTGCTGCGTAAGCCCGCGTTGCTGCCATTGCATCGCGATTTGCTGCTGACTGTGAGCGGAGGCGGGACTCGGATTGGGACGAGCCTCGGGCTCGCGCGGGTCGCGGCCTGTGCGAGGCGTTGACGAGGCGATTTGGAGGGGTTCTTCTTGTCGGCCTGCAAGGCATGGGAGAGGTGGAGTCTCGAAGTTTGGTTCTTGTCTACAAGGGGAGGGTCAGGGGAGGGATGGAGGAGATGGGACGGGGAGAGCTCTCGCTCGCCGTCGCGTGCTCCTTCTCGCGTGCGACTTGACACGTGGAAATAGGGGCTGCGCCGCGTGGAGTCCTGCTCACGGTCAGTGGATAACGGTGTCGCCGTCCTCGTCGAGCGCGGGCTTGGGCGGCGGGCCGCATGGCTCAATCATCTTTTCGATCAGGTTGAGGCGCGTGCGCTCCACGGACTCGTTCTCGGCGACAGCAAAGTACGTCATGACGTCGGCGTGGCCCAGAAAGGACGCAATGGAGTCGCGCTGCATGTTGACGCCCCAGTTGAACTTGGTCATGTCCGGGTGGCCCGTGCCGACAAACTTGGTCTGCAGGTGGTCCCAGTTCTTGCCGAGCGACACGTTCACGTTGAACCTGTCGGTAGACTGTGCCATCGTCGTCGCGTCAGCCAACCGCGCTTGCAGCAGCCGGAGCAGCAGCAGCAGCAGCAGCAGCAGCAGCAGCAGCAGCAGCAGCAGCAGCAGCAGCAGCAGCAGCAGCAGCGCCTAAAGAAGCTGCAGCTGCAGCTCTTCATCTCCTGCGGCGCCTGCTGTTGAACGTACCATGGTGCGCGCGCTGCAGAGCCCGCGAGAGCGTGCGTGCGCCCGGCGCCCGGCCCGCGCGTCGCGGCTGCCGCGTCGGCCGCGAGCGAGCGAGCGAGCGAGCGTGGTCGACGGCGGCGAGCAAGCGAGCAAGCAGGTTTGCTAACCAACTTTCCTCGACGACCATCCATTCAATCTCCCTCCGTCCAACTCCCGCCGCTGCCTAGGCCGCGAGCGCGGGCGCGGGCGCGGGCGCGGGCGCGGGCGCGGGCGGCGTCTGCGCGGCGTCTGCGCGGCGAGCGCTGCTGCCCGCGGCGCGGCTAAAATGGCGGCGGGCGGCTCGACAGGCAGCAGCATGGCGCGCGCGGACTACCTGCCGTACATAGACCAGGAGGCGGCGGCGCGGCCCGAGCTGCGCGAGGAGGCCGACAGGCTGATCGAGAGCGAGTGTGCGCAGCGGCGCCGCGCGCAGGCCTTCGACCCCGAGGCCTTCTTGCGCGAGCAGGGCTTCGGCGCCAGCCGCGCGGAGCCGCTCGACGACCCGGCCGTCTCGACGTCGGGCAACGCCTTCCTCACGTCCGAGCTGCAGCGCGTGGCCCGCGATGGCCTGGCACGTATGGAGCTCGACAAGGACCCACGATACGCGCCCGTGGCCTGCCCGCCAGATGATGCGCCTGCGGAGGCCTGGGAGACGGCCATTCGCCACAACGTCCTCGTGCTTGAGCGCCTCGACAACGAGCTGCTTACCATGGAGCTTCAGGCCAAGTTTGGCCCCAGCGCCTGGAAGGTGTATGCGCAGACCATGGAGGGCCTCGCGCAGCGCGTCCAGGATCGTCTGCGCGCCGTTCAGGAGGAAACCACAGCCATCAACCAGGCGCGCAAGGGGGGCCACCTTGTCGTCGGCAGAACAGAGCGTCAGCTCCAGGCCAAGTGGCGCGAGCACCTCGAACAGATTCGTGCCCTTGGGCGAGAGCTGGAGGCGATCAGTGTGGGCACTGCCGCCAACGGCGAGGACAAAGCTGCAGAGGCCACGGCTCTCCAGGTGGCCAAGGCCGGCAGCGACGACGAGAGCGATGGCGATGGCGGAATCGCAGAAGGAGAAGATGACGGCGCGTCGAGTCCACCAAAGGCAAAGCGCCGCAAGACCTGATCTGACTTGAGTTTCATAGCACAAATACACACTCTTGATCATTGTGATCCCGGCCGACTTGTCAAGCGTTACATGCCGGCGGAAGACGAACCCAAGATTGGCCAAACTCGCGCTCCATCACGTAGCGGTACAGCACGCCGTCCAAGTCAACGAAGCGTAGCACGTCGTTAGGGTATAGAAGCGCTGGCTGCTGACAAGAAAGCGAAAACGCTGAGCATCTGCCAGCACGTCCCGCAGGAGCTTCCCGTTCATGTCATGGTAGCAGAGCGGCTCGTCGTTGGCAGGGCCGCCCCTCGAGAAACAAGAGATAGCAAGCGAGCGAGGCGCGATCTCAAAGGCGCAAGCGAGCGGGGCACGAGCTAAGGCGCACGGAAGAGAGCCTGCTGGCCCACCATTGATTCATGGTGCCACGTTGACTGTCGCTTACGCCTTGCTCCGTTGGCACCCCGAGACCTCCAATGAAATCGTCACCTTTGAGCCCTTGAGCGCTTGCACAGCTGCACAGGTGAGGTCAGGGGTCGTCACCGTCACATGACCTCGACCAGGTCGTCAGCTTCACAATCAAGCCCGCGCTCTCGCACGAACAGCAACAGTAAATGAGCTCATCTATCCTTTGCGTTCCTCAGCGGCAGCCCACTCCGCTGCGCTTAACCATTCCTCTCTTGGCTGAAAACTTGGCAGCCAGGCCGACTCCGCGCTTGACGTAGCTATTTGTTTTTCCACTCACTGTTAGACTGTCTCCCTTCACGGGAAAAGCCGTCGCGCTCTCGCGTCAGGCCGCTCTGGCCGCTCTCAAGGTTTCGGCTTCCGCGCAGGCTTTTCGGCCCAGCCAGGCTCGCCGCCGCCCCGCGCTCAAGCGCTCCGGCATTTGCTCACAAGGAAATCCAGGACTCCTGTAGGCGCGCCCGTGCACGTCCCGACGGCCCCCCCTCGCGCTCCGCTGCAGCACCCATTGCGTCCTCCGCGTTCGCCCCGGGACATCCTGGGGTCAAACCGTGCAGGAGAGCTGGAGCAACATCACGGCGCGCGAGCGTCCACCGGCGAGCCCTTGTGGCAACTGAAGGTCGCGTGGCGCGATCGGCCTCTTGCGCGCTGCCCGTGCGCTCTGAATAACCCGCGCGAAGATGGCGTCACGACTGCCGCCGCGCCGGCGCCATGGTGGGAGCGGGAGCGGACGAGCTTGAGCATCATAGGAGCGAGCCCGGCTTGCCCGCTTGCTTGCCCGGCCGCCAGGTCGTGCTCGCAGTCACTGTCAGTCAGGCTCTCACGCTCGCTCTCACTGGCACCACTCCGCGTCCTTCGCTCCGAGTCCGAGTCCACCGCGTTACGCCTGCGTCGGAGTCAACTTGCCAGTCAGCCTGAGCCAGCGCCAGTGGCTGTCAAGAGCGCCGCGAGAGACCAGACTCCGAGTCGGAGAGAGCGGGCGGCACGGTGGCCGCCGCCGGGCACTTGACGAGTCGAATCGCGCGAGCGCACTGCAGCACGGCCTGCCAGTGCCAGGCCAAGCCGTGGCCGGCTGACTGCGCGGCAGCCGGCCACAGAAGCCCAGAGGCCAGCGCCGCCTCGTCCACTTGCCTTTCTTCCATTGTTGCGCCATTGCGTGGAAAGGGGAAAGAAAGGAGGCGGAGCTCCATCTTGCGCTTGCGACGTGGCGAGCGTGGTGGGCGTGGAGCAAACACGAGACAAGGCAGCACGCGAAGCTTGCTCGGCTGCTTGCTCAATCGCTCGCTCGCTCGCTTCCTCGCTTGCTCGGCCGTGGGCGGCCGCGGGCGCGGGCACGATGACAGCGACCGCGATGAGGACGAGGCGCGACGGCAGCATACCGGCACGGCGGCCGCGCGCCGCGCGCGCCACAGCCTCGCAGGTAGCACTGAGCGAGGAGCATCGGCCATGCCGCGGGCATGGTCAAGGCGCGTTTGCGCAGGCGAGGCCAAGGCCGCTGCGGCGCGCAAGGCAGCTCATGACCGCGCTGGCGCTGGTGGCAGCCGCCGTGACGCTGGCGCCCACGCCCGCAGCGGCGCGCACAAGCCGACCCAACATTGTGCTGGTGCTCGCCGACGACATGGGCATCGGCCAGCTGGACACCGTGCAGAGCCGCGCACTGGACGAGTACGACCCGGACTCAGGGGCGCCCGTGCGGACGCCAAACGTGAACAAACTTTCGAGCGATAGCCTGGCATTCAAGCGATTCTACGCGGACTCCTCCGTGTGCGGGCCGTCGCGGTACGCGATGCTGACCGGCATCAACATAGGGTCCAAGTGGTCGCGCATCCGCGGAAACGAGGGCGGAGGGGTAGACAACTACCTCAAGGACAACAACGAGGTCGTTTTCGCGGAGGTCCTGCAGAAGCTGGGTTACCGAACGGCGGGCTTCGGTAAGTGGGGCTTCCAGGACCGGCCCGCGGACTGCGGCTTCGACTACTTTCTAGGCAAGCAGTCGCACAAGTCGGCACACCGGTACTTTGCCGAGTACTTGTACGAGGACGACGGCACCGAGGCCACTTACCCGACATCGTACACACCAAATAACGACGGCGTCACAAGCGCCAAGCTCGAGATGGAGATTTGTAACCTCCAGACGGAGCGCACGTGCGACTACGTGCCGGACGTGCTGCACACGCAGGCCCTCAAGTGGCTCGCGTCCGCGGCGGCGGACGCAAGCGAGGAGCGGCCCTTCTTTCTCTTTTACGCGAGCCAGATCCCGCACGATGGCGGCGGCATGTCGGGCCAGTCCGCCAACATCATGCCGATTCCCTCCTACAGCGGGCCGAGCAACTGCACGACGTGCACGGACTACAGCGCCAACGCCGACGGCGACATCTTCGACGGCTACCTGGACAGCATGTCGGCACTGGGCTCGGCCGTGACGAACCACTTCGACCGCCACGTTTCGGAGCTGGCGGCCCAGCTCGAGGCGTCCGGCGTGGCCAACGACACGCTCTTCATCGTGCTCAGCGACAACGGCCCGGCCGTCAACATCGCCGAGGACGAGTCGGAGTGGCCGCTCATCCTGGACGAGCCGATGAATGCGAATGGCCCTTTCCGTGGCTACAAGCGACAGCTCTTCGAGGGCTCGCTGCGCGTGCCGAACCTCTTCCGCTGGCCTGGCGTCATTTCCGGGTCGAAACTCGCAAACCACGCACTGCAGATCTCGGATCTGGCGCCCACGCTCCTCGAGCTGACCGGCCTTGACCGCGCGTCCTGGCCCGAGCAGATCAACGGGGTCTCCTTCGCCTCGGTGCTCCTGAGTGGCGGCGCAGACGCCGGCAACGTCACCTCGCTGCACGAGTACGTGTACCATGAGATCTGCTGGCAGGACGACGGCGTCCTGGGCGACCACACGGACTGCGACGTCTCGGTCAACTTCGGCAGCTCGCTGCAGTACCGCGTCGAGTGGACGGCGCGGTCCGACCTCGAGCTGAGCATGACTGAGGAGAAGGCCGGTTTCCTCAAGGTTGACCGCAACCTGACCCTCTCCGACCTGCTCACTAGCTCCTACACGCCGCAGGTGCACCTCATCACCGATGAGTACGACGACGTCGCCACCGACGCCCTGCTCCTGCAAGCTGCCAACCTCGTCATTGCGCACCGCATCGTGCCAGCCGCGGACGACCCGGGGCTGCCCGCGGGCTACAGCTTCGCGCCCACGCGCGCGCCCACGGCGCCCACGGCGCAGCCCACCACCCGGTTGCCGACGCCGCTGCCCTCGACCGCGCCAACGACGGTGCCAACGACGGTGCCTACGCGTGCCCGGTCCAAGGAGCCCACCCCTGCGCCCACGGCCGCGCTGTCGGAGGAGGTCGCCACGGAGGAGCCAACGTCGACGGCGCCCACGCCCGAGCCGACGTCCTCGTGGCGCACCGCGACGACGGCCCCGACGCAGCCCACGGCACCCACGCCCCGTCCCACTGCCGTGCCCACGCCCGCGTCCAACTCCACGACCCTGCCGGGCCGCGAGGAGTCTCCGAACTCCTCCTCCAGGTCTTTTCACTCCACCTTTTCGCTCGTGGTCTTCGCCTTGGCCTCGGCCTTCATCTCTCCTTGACCGTCGCCTCGCGACTCGTCGCTGCTGCCCTGCACCCTGTACCCTTCGCTAGAGTAGACTTAGCCAAGCCATCCGTGAACTCTCCTGACTCCAGCGCGCGCCAGCGCAGCGCGCCAGTCCTCCGAGGTGCGCTCCTGCCTCGCAGCTGAGTCCGAGCTCTGCTGTCCGTGCGGCATGCCCTCCAGTGCCAGTGATGCAGCGAGCCCTTCAACGTCAACTTGCACCTGCTGTGCACACGCGCCGTCGTCCCACTCCGGCGACCCACCCATCTCGCCGGGCCCAGGCGCGGCCTCCGCTGCCCGCCCAGCACCGCACGCGCGGCGCGGCCTCGGGCGCCGCGCCCGTGCTCTCGGCGGGTCTCCTCGCTCGCTCGTTGCCTGCCTGTGTGCCTGCCTGCCTGCCTGCCTGCCTGCTTGCGTGCTTGCTTGCTTGCTTGCTTGTATTTTTGAAAACGAATTCGACACGCCCGCCAACGACGGCGGACCCAGGCGGCGCCGCGGCGCGGCGGAGCGGCGCGCGGCGGCGCGGCGAGCCAGGCCGAGGCCGGCCAGGCGAGGCGAGGCGAGGCGAGGCGAGCGCGGCCGGCAGCGCGGGCGAGCGGGGGGGCGGGCGCCGGAACGCGGCGGTGGATCGTGAAAGAAGGCCCTGCTCTGCCTGCTTGCTCGCTTCGAGGGCCCGAGTCAGCCAGATTTGGGCCGCTCCCCTGCCGCCGCCACTGGCGCCGGCCCCTCCCGGCGAATTGTTTTCCGCAGCTGCGCAGGAGCGCCCGAGGGGCAGTGGCGGCGGATCCGCGCCCCCCGGCGCCGGCGCTGGCGAAGTGGGAGAGGTCCCCCCGAGGGGGCGCGGCGCGCGCGGCGGGGAAGCGCCGAGGGGGCGCCCGCGCGCAGTGGCGCAGGGGGCGCCGCGCCGGGGAAACGCGCGCCGCACAGGGGGCAGAGGCGGCGCCTGGTCGCGGCGGACCACGCGCGCAAGAGCGCCGCCAAGAGCGCCGACGAGTTGGCGGCGTACGAGCCCGGGAGCGGCGCCGCGGCGGCGGGCGCGCCGGCAGGCAGGCAGGCAGGCGGGCAGACAGGCAGGCAGGCAGGCAGGCAGGCGCCGGCTTGGAACGCGCGGGACGCGGCCGCAGGCGGGCGCCGCCGCGCCGCGCTGCCAGCACCGCCCCGGCGAGCTGGACGACAGGGACGAGCTGGAGAACGCGCACGTGGAGCACGTCCACGGGGAGAGGGACCTGCAGGACGAGCGGAGCAGGGACGAGCGGGACGGGGAGAAGGAGCAGCAGCAGCAGGAGGAGGAGGAGGAGGAGGGGAAAGCGGGAAGCAAGCGCGCCGGAGGACCTGGGAGATCAGTGAGGGAAGAAGGGAAAGCACAGCGAGTGTACAGCGAGCGAGCTTGCGAGACAAGTCGCAAGTGCGAGCGCCGCAGCGAGGACGGCGGGCGCGAGACAAAGACAGCCAGCCTGAGCGAGGGGCGAAGCGCAGGGCCGCATCATCGTCAGCCTGCCGGGCAAGCAGACGCGCAGGCTCGCGTTCATCGAATGCGCAGCGAGGAAGCCAGGGGCGCGAGAAGGTACGGAGGTGCAATGCCAGGCTGGCGAGGCGGAGAGCGGCGCAGAGCGCAGGGAGGATGAAGGGCGGCGCAGAGCGCAGGGACCGACACCTGCGCTTGCACGTGGCCGCAGCCTCTCAAGTTGGAGGGCGTGAGGTCTTCCTCTTCTTCTTGTTTTTTTAGAGTTCAATGGCGACGGCCGCGCGGTTGCAGTCGGGAAGCCGCACGGAGAGCAGCGCGTCGACCTCGGGATCGTCCGCGTCCAAGGTCTTGTCTTCGCCGAGGACCTCATGCAACGGGAAGACCTGCAGCAGCTGCTGGCAGCCCGGCGCAAAGCCCGCGCATGTAGGAGCGCCACCGGACGCCAGCGAGACGCGCACCAAGTCCACGAGGAATCGCCGCAGCGCGCGCACCAGCACCGGGTGCTCCATGGCCGCGTGTCGCGCCAAAAATGCGCAGAGCGCAGCGTCGACCTGCGCCGGCGCGCTCGCGGACGTCCCGGGCACCAGCTTGTTGTCGTCCAGGAAGCGTTGCGCGAGCACGCCGACAGCCCCGGCCGAGCTCGGGTCCGAGCCCGGCAGGTAGCCGCGCTGCTGCTCGAAGGCAGCAAGCCCTTGGAAGAAGGCGTGTGCTTGCCACTCGGACGCGTCTTGTGTCGTTGCCGCGGGCCAGACGCTGGCGCGCTCCGCGGTGCGGTGCGGCCACACCATGACCTCACGCAGCGGCCGGAAGGCGGCTCCTGCTCTGGACTCCTCAGCCTTGGTCTCCTCGACGCGCGCATTTCCCTGCACGAGCTCCATCACGCCCGTGTCCGGCACAAGGCGCTCAAACGAGACGTCGCGCCGGTCCACGACCACCTCGAAGCGCGCAGGGCGCACCTGCACGATCGCAAAGGCGCCTGCATCTTCAAGGTCGGCCGAGCTGCCGGTCGCCTCGCCGGCCTTGGGCTGCCTTCGCAGCGCCGAGAACACCACGCGCTGCCCGACCTCGAGGTGGTCCATGGGCTGGTCGTCGTGCAGCTCCACGACGCCCGACTTGCGCAGGCGCTTGATCGTACGCGCCGAGCCCGGCTGCACGCGAATGGCCTTCTTCGGCTTGGCCGCGCCCGCCGAGGGCTCCGTGCTCGCGCCCGCGTCCACGAGCACGCGCAGCGCAAAGCCGTGCACGTTGCCCGCGACGATGAGCGGAATGCCCAGCGCGCGCGCCATCTCGTCCAGCCGCAGCAGCTCGTGCCGCGCCAACTGCACCATGAGCAGGCCAGCCAGGCCGACCAGCGCGCGGCCCTCGGCGTCCACCTCGTCGACGCGCAGCCAGCGCACCTCCACGTCCGCCGGTAGCTCGCGCCGCAGCGCGCCCAGCACCTCCTCCAGCAGGCCTTCTTCTTCGGCCGCCGGCCCGTCCTCCCCGCCGGCCCCGGGCCCCACCACGCCCAGCGCGCGCGGCGCCATGGCGAGCGAGCCGAGCGCAGCGGCGCGTGATCGCGGGCTCGCGCGCCCAGCTCCGTGCGAGCGCTCTGCAGACCCACTGCCCCGAGCGCAGAGCGCCGCGGCCGCATTGACTGTGACATCATCCACATCCGCATGAGTCAACGGTTGCATGCGTGCGGTGAGGGGCACAGCCAGCAAGCAAGTCCCCGCTCGCCCGTGGCGTCAGGGGAAAAACCTCGCTAATGCAGAAACGGAGGGCCGGTCAGTGGGTCACGGGCGGCAAAGCGGGCACCATGCAGATACTACGTTAGCGCACAGTATAGAGTGAGACTCGCCGCGTGTCCGTCGCTTGTCGAGACTTGCAACGTGCTTGGCGAGACTCGCTTGATTTTGCTCCGTCCGAGCGCTCTGCAGACCCGCTGCACCAAGTGCAGCGTGCCGCATTGACACTGACATCCGCGTTCGCATGAGTGAACGGTTGCATGCGTGCCGGCACAGCAAGCAACCCCTTGGCATGAGAGGGGGGAAACGGCGACAAATTGTGCATTGTGTCAACTCGGCGCGTGCTCGCCGCTTGGCGAGACTTGCAGTGTGTTTGCCGCGCTTGGCGACACTCGCAACGTGCTTTCCGTGCATTGGCACTGCCAGGTACACGTCTCGCCACCCTCGACTCACTGCTTGGCGTTCTCACTGCTTGGGCTCGCGGCAATATCGTCCTGGTCACTGACCCCGGCGCCTGCAGGGCGGGGGCCGCCGAGAGCCACCTCGTCCAGTCTGCTGGGGAGGCCACGGCCGTAGAGGCCGACGCCGCGGCGGTCGAGGAGAGGCTTGAGCTGGGGTGCGTACGGCGACCCCGGCGAGCTGGGCTGTGCGCCTGGTGACTTGGAGCGCCGCCTGCGTAAGCGGCGCTGCCGCGTCGGGTCAGCGGAGCTGGCGCGCCGCGAGCCGCGCCGCCGAGATCGGCCGCGCCGCCGCGTGTCCTGCGTGCGCTGTGTCTCCAACGGGCTCGCCTCGCCGAAGTCGCTCGGCGACAGCGGCGATGCGGCCTCCCCGCGGCCGACACTTCCGGCGCTAAAGGGTCGCGGACGATCCACGTTGACGCCAGGTCCGCCCCACGAGCGGGGCCAATAAAGCAGAAACTCGCTCTCGTACCGGTGGCCGCCGCCGATGCGGGGCGGCGACGCGGAGCGCGGTCGCTTCACCTCGGCCTCCGGCTCGGGCGGCAGCAGAACGTCCTGGAAGTCCACCTGCGTCCCCTTCTCGGCAACCTTCGGCCCGGGCTGCGGCTCCTCCTGCACCGTTTCTTCCTGGGGCGGCAGCTCCTCGTCGCCACCAGGAACGATGTCCAGGTCTGGCACCGGACCTGGGTTATCGTCGGGCTCACTTGGCAGCGGACTCGGCTCTTCAATGGGCCCGTCTGGTTGCGGGTTGGGCTGTGGGTCGGGGTCTGGATTTGGATTGGGCGGGCCCGGACTCGGACTGGGCTCGGGATCCGGCACCTCTGGCTGCGGGTCCGGCTCAACAACCTCCGGCTGCGGGCCTGGGCGGGGCTCGGGCACGTCTGGCTGCGGAGGCGGATCCGGAACATCGGGCACGACAATCTTCGGCTCTTCGGGATCGGTCTGGATACATCGGTGCATGAGCGGCCAGGACGTGGTCTGCGCCGCCTGGTCCGTGGTTTCTGGCTTCACCGGCTCCGCGGCCTTTTCGCTGGGCGCCGCCGTCGCCTCTGCGTCGGGGTCCGGCGAAACCACGAAACTTGACGGTGGACGAGGGGACGGCGGCGGCCCCGGGGGCGGCGGGTCTGGGTCGCTAGGTGCGACCTTGGCACTGCCGGTGTTGCCTCTCTTGCCAGTGACGGCGTCTCTCTTTTCGGTGTGCTGCATGTAGGCAACACGAACAGCCACTGCGAGCTGAGCACAACTCATGAGGAGGCGACCAAAGCTGGCGTCCGAGCAGGATTGCTCCAGCTGGCTCGCTGCGCTTGTCGGGCCCTCCGTTGCCGTCGGTGGTGCGGAGGGCGCCGCTGTGGGCGCCGCGGTCGCGTTCCCCGGGAGCGCGGCATCATCCGCCGTGGGCGCCGCCGTCTCGGTTGTGTTCGTCTCCGTCGCGTTGCCGGCAACCTCGCAGTCGTCCGGAAAGGCGCGTTGCACAAGCTTTCCGCAGACGCAGTCCTGCTGCGGCGCTCCGCACCCAAGCTCGCAGCTCACCGGACAGAGGACCTCCATGACGGTCGCGTACGGCTCGCACAGACCGCGCTCCAGGGCACTCGAGCACGCCGAGAAGGGCAGCGCCGCGAACCTGTCGTGGTCGCTTACATCCATGCACCGTGCTGCGCAAAGGCCGCAGGCGCGCGGGCAAATCTGCTCCAAAATGTCCTCGCGCACCAGCTCGCAGCCGCCCACGCCGGCGAGGTCCTCGCACGAGGTCACATTCAGGCTGACGGCGTCGAAGAGGGCCAAGGCAAGCTCGAGGCCGCCGTCATCGTCATCCTCGCCCTCCGGGTCGCAGTCCACCTCGGCGCGGCTTTGCTGTGCTGTCGCCACGACCAAGAAGGCTGCCAGGGCCAGCCAGCGCCGCCAGCGCCGCGGCGGCATCATGCGCGCCCCGCCGGCTGCGCAGCGCGGGCGCGGTGCCGGCAGCCAGCTTGCACAGGATTTGCCCCCAAGGCCGAGTTGCGTGGAGTTGTTGTCCGGAGTTCTTGTCGTGAAGTGCCCGGGGACGCGCCGCTCGGTTCCTGCCCCAAGACCGTTTCATGTGAATCAGGGAGGGCCGCGCGCGGCCGCGGGAGCGGGCGGCGCGCCGTGGCCGCTCGTGCTGCTGTGCTACGCTCCCTTTTCTCTAGCGACCACCGCCGCTGCCGGCCGCCGCGGCCGCTGCGCGTTTTTGGCGACATGGCGCGACAGGACTCGGAACGAAAACGCGAACCAGCGCATAACTTGCATCAGCAAATCTGGAAGGAAAGAAGTAACTGTTGTACCATACCAGGACGACCGTGACGTGACCGTGCTGCCACTACTGACTCGAAGCGACGGCGTCTCGGTGAGTCAGGACAGGCGGTCGCGGGTCGCTTCTACGGAACGCACCAGCCTGCAGCGCAGGCAGACAGGCAGGCAGGCAGACACCTCCCATCTCCGCCACAATGCGCGTCAAGGCGGTGCCAGCCCTTGCGCTGTCGCTCTTGATGCTGACGGCGCAGCCGCTGGCGGGCCAGGACACAGACATATGCGCGGACAGCAATGGCACAGCGCTGCTGGATGCGCAGCTCGTGGTGCAGACGTGCCAGGAGGTGGTGGACGCCGGATTGTGCGGCGTGCTGGCGCCGGCCTTTCTTATGGAGGCCTGCAACGCCTCGTGCGGGCTGTGCGCGCAGGTGGCCTCGGAGGACGAGTGCGCGGACGTGAACGCCACCGAGCTGGCGCAGCACCCTCTATTGCTGGCCGTGGGCACCACGTGCGAGGAAGTTGCCCTCGCTGGCGGCTGTGCGCTCGGTGAGCTGGCGGAGATGCTTTGCCCACTGTCGTGCGCGTCGGCCGCGTGTCCAGACGCCTGCGAGGACCACGACGACTGGGTCGCACAGGTCGCTGCCGTCCCCGGGCAGGACTGTACCTCGGCTTCGCTGCAGGGCGCCTGCGTGTCCTTTGCGGCCTTCATGCGCGCAGCATGCCCGGCGACGTGCGAGCTCGGATGCGCCGCTGCTGAGCAAGAGCCGGAGGAGGTGTTCTGCATGTGCGGCGCCGATGTGCTGACGGCCGACGAAGACGGCAACCCGCCCGAGATGGAGGAGTGCCCGGCCGCCGCGGTGGGCTGCGACGGGAACGAGGCGGAGGACGAGGAGGCGGAGGACGAGGAGGGTGTTGACCTCGCCGGCATGGCATCCGAGTACGTGCAGGAGCAAATCTCGACGATCGAGGTTGTGGAGCTCTTCAACCAGTCGCTATGCACGTTTTTGGTCTGCTTCGTCTGGCACGAGAAGGTGGTCGCTCACCTCCAGCGCTTCCTTGACAACGGTCCGGGGAGCGTGTGGAGATACGCGTGCGTTTATCTGTGGCTCATGTACTTCCTGGAGAAGGTTAGCCCATCCACCGCCTCCGCGGCCCGCAGCGTCACGAATGTGGTTCTTCAAGGTGAAGACGTGGTCGAGAAGGGCGTGGAGGCCGTCAAGGAGCGTGTCCAGGGGATGGACGCGCACGGGCTGGAGGAGAAAGCCAATGGGCTGGCCACGGCCGGGCTTGGCCTCAAGGCCAAGGCCGACGAGGTCACGGGTCGTTTTATGTCATGATCAACAAATGTAGTCGAACTCTCCTTATAAATGTATTTCTCGCACCTCAGCTCAGCTCAGGCTGTGCGTGGTATCGGTCGGCTGGCGCGACAGCATATTCGTTCAGTAGTCGTCATCGTCGTCCCGCGGGGTGAGGCCCATGGAGGCCTGGCGCAAGCGCAGCTCCTCAATGACGCTGCGCGGCGACGCGCTGGCATCGTTGTGGCGCGCGGAGCGGCGCTTTTTGTTGCCGCTAGCGCTGGCGCTGGCCTGCTTGGCCTGCTTGATCTGCGCTCGGACGTCCTTGGCCGCGGAGCCCGAGTAGAGCTCCTCGCCGTCAAAGACTCCGCGCGGCTCGGACAGGCCGTCGCGCGCGATGGCGTTGCGCACGGCGCCCTCCGGGACGCCGTTGCGCAGCATCATGGCGTACTTGGCGTACTGGGGGCCGGCGGCGGCCATGGCGGCGGCCGGCGAGCTGCCGCCGGCCCTGGTCCCGCTGTGCGCGGGCTCCTCCGCGCGCTGCATCGCGTCCAGCGAGCGGCGCTTCGAGGAGTGGCGGCGCTCGACCCGGGCGGCGGGCGCCGCAGCGACGGGTGCCGCGGCCACCTTGTGCCGCGAGCGCGTCGGCGCGGACGCCGGCGCACGCGCGGGCGCGGGCGCGGGCGCGGGCGCGGCGCTGCGCGAAGGGCGGCGCGCCGTTGTTGCCATCGCCTGTTGAGCCTCCTTCTTGCGCGCCCCCTTTTCCTTTTTGAGCTTGCCGGCGCCGCCCCACCAGGTCACCTTGCGCGCCCTAGCCTGAGCGGGCGGCGGCGGGATGGGCTCCAGCACCGACATGGACGTGGGGTCGGCCTCGTCCTCGGTCTCGTTCTCGTCCCGCAGCTCGGGCTCCTCCGGCGGCGGGGCACTGTAAACGCGCGCCGGCGCCGCGCGCGCGACGGGCGCTGCGCGCGGGGCGGGCACTGCGCGCGGGGCGGGTGCTGCGGGTGCTGCACGCGCACGGAAGTGGTCGTCGAGCGCACCGTGCGAGCCCTCGCCGCGCTCCAGCGGCCGGGGCTCGCGGCGCACGGAGCGCCGCACACGAGGGGCAGGCTCCTCCTCGCTGTGCCGCTCGCTGGCCGCCGGCGAGTGCACCGGCGTCACAGAGGCGGCGCTGCTGCTGCTGCTGCTGCTGCTGCCGTGGCGGCGCGAGCTCGAGTGGCGGCGCGAGCTCGAGTGGCGGCGCGAAGTGGAGTGGCGACGCCCGCCGGAGCCAGGGACGCGGGCCCAGAGCTCGTGCGCGCGCGTCACCAGGTCGGCCCAGGCGCGCTGCACCTCGTTGAGTGGCTTGGCGGCCGAAGCGGCCATGTCCTCGCGGTAGGCCCTGAGCCGCTTTTGGAGGCGGCGGCGCACGCCGGCGAGAAAGCGGGCGATGCGACGACGCTTTCCGTAGGCAAGGACCGCCGGGACCGCGAGCAGGACGAGCAGCACGAGCGTGCCGCCGATGCCGCCGCCGCCGCCGCCACCGCCGCCGCCGGCGCTGGCCAGCCTGACGGTCACCGGCTCAGGCACCGCGTCCTGGACGGACGACCTCCACGAGTCAATGGGCTCCGCCACGGTCGGCTCCGGCGCGGAAACTGCCGGCGGGAGTGCCGCAGGTCCGGAGGAGACCATCATGGTGAGCTTGATGAGCACGATGGCCAGCACGGCGAAGACGCCGCCGACCACGAGCAGGCCGCGAAGCTCCGCCGCAGCATCCTTGGAGGACGAGGACGAGGAGCCTGCGGCGCGGTGGTGCCTGCCCGCGCGCGGCTTGACAGCGCCCTTGCCGTGCGCGGCGTCCATGAGCGCCTGCACTGCGCGCACCCAGTCGCGCGCCTCGCGCTGCGACTGCGCGCGGAACAGGTAGGTCTTGCGGCGCGACACGATGCGGAACTCGGTTCCCTCGGCCTCGCCCGTGATCTCCACGGCGGTGAAGTTATGCGCCGGCAGCTTCTTGGCCGCGCCGCCGCGCGCCGCCGCCGCGTCCCTGCCGGAGCACACCGCCTTGCGGGTCTCGTCCACGACAAAGTACTTGCCGTGGCCCTTCTTCCAGCGGCCGCCGGCCGGCACCTCCAGCATGCCCTCCATGGCGCCGCCGTCCTCCTCCGCGCCGCCCTTGCCGCCGCTGCCGCCGCTGCCGCTGCTGCCGCGCCTGCGCTTGGCCGCGCGAGCGAGCGTCGACCGCGTGCCGCGCGCCGCCGCCACCAGCCGCCACTCCCTGCGCGAGCCGCCGACCGCCTCCAGCGCGGGCGCGCCGGCCGCCGCCTCCAGCGCGGGCTCCGCGTCCCACGCGCCCGCGCCCAGGCGCGCGTCCGCCGCCGCGCGCGCCGCGCGCGCCGCGCTCATGAGCGTCTGCCTCGCTCTCCTTCCTCTCGTTCCTCTCCCTCTCCCTCTCCGGCTGGCTGCCGGCGGCCGGCCGCGCCTTCCGCGCCAGCGCGTGCCGCACGCGCCGCCTCGTTCTCCTGCCGCGGCGCGCGGGCGCGGCGGTCGCGCGCAGCGCCGAGCGGCCCGCGACCGGCGCGCGCGCGAGCGCGAGCGCGCGGGCGCGCGAGCGCGCGAGCGAGCGCGCGAGCCGCGCGGGATGGATGGATGGAATGCCGCGGCTGCCGGCGGGCGCCGCCGCGAAGCGCAGGCCGAGCGGACGCGCACGACGCACGACGCGCGGCCGCGACCGCGAGGCGGCGACCGCGCGGCCCCAGCCGCCACCGCGGCCCGCGCGACGCCGCGCGGCGGGCGCGGCGCGGCGCGAGGAGGGCCGAAGGCGCGCCTGCCCGGCCAGGCCCTGCTCACGGTTGCCCGCCCAGCTGCCTGCCTGCTCGCCACGTGCGAGCGCCGCCGCTCGGGGCGCCCCGGCGCGGGCGCGGCGCGCGAGCGCGAGCGCGAGCGCGACCGCGAGCCGCCGCCCCGCCCCCCCGCCGCCGCCGCCGCGCTGCCGGTCTGCCGCGGGCGAGCGCGGGATGGCTGGCCGGCCGGCTCGAGAGCGGCGATGCGGAGCGGAGAGGAGGGAGGAGCGGCGGCGAGCGGGGCCCGGTTCGAACGCGCCGCGCGATCGAGCAGCAAGCGGGCAGCGCGCGCGCGCGCGCGCGGCGGCGCGCGCGCGAGGGGCCGCGCGGCGGCGGCGGCGGCGCCGGCGCCGGCCGGCAGCAGCGGCCGGCAGCCGAGCGACGGGATGGGGGGGATGGGAGGGATTTAGGGCGGCGGCCGCGCGGCGCGGCGGCGCGCGCGAGGCGCAGGGCGGCGCGCGCGGGCGGCGAGGCGAGCGCGCGCGGCTGGCAGCGGCCGCGCGGAGGAGCAGGAGGCGCGCCGCGCCGCGGCAGACGCCCGCGAGACGCTCGCGGCGCGTGGAGGATGGAGCGAGCGAGCGAGCGAGCTAGCTGGGGAGGGAGCGCCAGGGCGGCGGGCGGAGCGGGAGCAAGCGCGGCGCGGCGAGGACAGCCTGCCTGCCTGCCTGCCTGTGAGCCGCCGCGTTGCGCGCGTGCGGCGCGGGTTCGAGTGCGGCGTCGTCGCTCGCAGGGTCGCCCTCGCGTTGGTCAAGTCGAGTGGGCAGCCAAGGTTCGGTTCGGTTCAGGTTGGAGAACGCCGTTCTCGGCGGTTGGATCGATTGGATACAGAGGCCTGGTGAGTCAGAGCTCTCTTGCTCTAACGTGAACGCCTAGCGTAGGGCAGGAAGATGCGACGAAGTCGGAGCGAGGGAGTGGTGAGTCGCAGACTCGCAGTGGTGGGTTTCCTTTTGCATGTCATGCATGACACGTCGGAGCGAGAGTGTCTGAGCATGTCACGCATGACACGTCTCGCTGAAGCACGGCGTCTTCACCGTGGCCAGTGAAGAGCAACCAAGCTAGGCTGGTCGTGTCTCGAGCGCCTCTGAAGAGCAAGCTTGGTCTCGACTCTCGAGCGCCGGCAGTGGTCTCGCCGTGGGTGATGGCATTTTTCTCTCTCAGGGATTGTCGTTGTCGTCGTCGTCGGCGTCCAGGAGGAGAGGCCGAGCGCCTTTCACGGCTGCGTAAAACGGGTTGCGGTCGAGGCGGTACGAGTGCACGGACTGGGAGGCGATGAGCTGCCAGGTGGCCATGGGGGCGTCGGGATGCTGCCCGGCGGCGTCCGGAGGGTCTTGACTGTGAGGCCCGTCGTCAGGACCCGGAGGGTCGCGCGGAGGCCAGACGCAGTACTCGTAGGCGGCGCCGTCCTGGTCGACGAGCAGGCGCCAGCGCTTGCGGCGCTGCGCGGAGACGACCGAGGCGGAGAGCGGGACCTCGCGCAAGAAGGGCCGCGAGAAGGGCGGCAAGCGCGGGCGCTCACGCGAGGGCAGGACGAGCGTGGCTGCGCGCGCCGCTGCCGCCGGCTGCGGCGCGACGCGTGCCCCAGCGCGGCGCAGGCGGTGCAAGCGCGCCCGGAGCGCCGCCCAGGCCCAGAGCAGCGGGAGCCGCGCCTTGGGCAGGAGGTAAAAGGCGGCGAGCAGCGCGACGGCGGCGTAGAAGAGGAGCACGGCGAGCGCCACGAGCAGGTGCGGCAAGGCGGCGCGGTGCGAGGCCTTGTAGAAGACGCCGAAGCGGTCCGCCGCCAGCACGGCGTCCGCCCAGGCGGAGAACTCCTCGAGGCGGCCGACGGCCTCGGCGCGGCCCTCGAAAAAGTCGCGCACGCCGGCGAGCGAGACGCGCTCCGAGGGCAGGAGGTCGTCGTTGGCAAAGGCCCAGAAGCTAAAGGCGGCGTGGCCCAGAAGCGCGACGGGCATGAGGCGGACGGCAAAGTGCGGGAAGGACGCATCGTAGGCTGGCGGCTTGCGGTAGTAGCGCAAAATGGCGTACTTGTCGAACCAAAAGGTGCAAAAGAAGAAGACCGCCGCGCACGGCAGCACGAGCGGCATGCTGGCCGAGTACAGCATGGTGACCCAGATGGTGTTGACCAGCATCGCGTAGCGCACGGTGATGCGAAAGCGCAGCCCACCGTACGCCCAGTCGAGGCGGTCCTGCGTGAGCGCGAAGCAGCTGTAGTACAGGCGCAGGAGCGGCACCGCCACCAGGCGCAAAAAGATCGGGAACATCTGCACGGACAAGACATTCACCGCCATGGTCAGAACAATGGCCTGGCCCACCACCGCGTACCACGCACGCGTGAAGTCGTCAAAGTCGCCCTCGTCGAAGATGAGGCCGCCCATGCGCGCCTCAGAGGCGTCGCCGGCGCCGACGTGTGCGGCGTTCAGCACGAGGAGGACGAGCGCCGTGGTGACGAACTGCGCCAGGAGGATCTTCAGGGCGTGGCTCATCTCCTGATCCGTCACCGTGGCGTGCCGCTCCAGGCGCGAGAGCCGCGACATGACCACGCGCAGCATCGTGTTGATGCTCACCACAATGGCCACGGGCAGCACGGCCATGGCCTGCGCCGTGAACATGTTGGACGCCATCTCCGCGCACAGGCCGCTGTCCTCCGCCTCCACGTGCGCCAGCGCTGCAAAGACACCGTGCTCGCTCATGCTCTCGCGCAGCCGCTGCGCGCAGTAGCACGCGCGCACCGTCCGCGCGCGCAGAAAGGCCTTGCAGCAGTGGAGCGAGTCGACCACGCGCACCAGACGCGCCAGCGCCTCGGCGTCGCTCAGCAGCGCCTGCGAGAGCGCCAGGGAGCCCTCCGACGTCTCGTTGCTGTAGTGCGCCGCGGCGCACGCCTCGTCCTCGTTCGCCGCCGTCAGCGGGCTCTCCGTCGACGGGCAACCCTCCTCGACGCTCAGCGTGTAGCACACGCGCTCGTCCGCCACGCCGGGCAGCGCCACGCACGGGCTGTGGCACGCCCCGTCCGCCTCTTCGACGAGCGCCGCGGCCTCCGCCGCCCCGGCGGGGGGCGCCGCGTACCCAAGCCAGACGTAGCCAGCCGGGCACAGGTCGTCCAGCAGTGGGTCCCGCTGCAGCTTGGGGCTCAGCTCCGCAAGCAGGTAATCGCCGTGGTACAGGGCCGGCAGATCGGCGATGCAGACGGACGAGGCCGGCAAGGCCTCGCGCATGTCGCGAAAGACCGTCTGGCACCAATACACGAGCACGAAGCCGCCCAGCAAGATGCCCACTGTCACGCACGCCGCCGCCAGCATCCGCGCCGTGGCCTCCAGCCCGCTCACGCCCTGGCTCTCCCACTTGATGTTGGTCGGCTCCGGTGCCTCGCTCACGCGCAGCGCGAAGGCGCCGCCGCGAAACCGCAGCGCCTCTGGCTGGCGGTGCCACCACTTCGTGTACGTCGCGTAGTCCTCCAAGCACCTGCGACGCGACTCTTGGTGCTCGAAGATCACAAAGGCGCCCTTGCACGCGGGCTGGCGCTTGCGCTGGTCCCGCAGCTCCGCGATGCGTTGCTGTGTCCGCTTTGCCTGCGCCTGCAGCGCTTTCCGTCGCGCCCGGGCCGCCTCCAGGCCGGCCTTGCCCTCGCCCCACTGCACGCGCCACCACCACCGCGTCAGCCTGTGCACAGGCCCCCAAAGGGCCTTCCCCTGGTCCTCTTGCGTCTGTGGCGTCGCCAGCCGGCGCGCCGCGGCGCTCGTCTCGCTCAGCCGGACCTGCGTCTTGCGCAGCGCCAGGCAGGCGCGAATGATGGCGCCCTGGTGCTCCGCGAGCGTCACTTCGCACACCCAGAACCCGCGATACGAGGACTCACCCAGGTAGCTCACATCCTCCACGGGACGGAGCTCCTCGGAAACCACGCGCAGTGCATCCTTGTTGTTGCCGTCGAGCCGAAAGGCGCGGACATCCGGTACAGGTCGCGGGTCCTTGCGGCCGAGACGGCCGCCCAGAAACCCAGGCCAGGCCCAGTCAGGCTGGTCCAGCCGGTACAGCGCGTTGAAGTGGTCACGGACTTCTTCCTCGGTCGCGTCCAACGGGAGCCCCTCCACGTAGATCGCGTAGTCCGATGTCGTCACGGCGCCCTGATCCGCGGTGCGCGCCACCCGTGCCAATTTATACCTGAGCCAGAGTATAAAGACGAGGAACAAGGCCGTGTTGATCAAATCTAGCGTGCTAATCATGTACGAGAGTACATATGGCCGCTGCGGTGTCGAACTGCCGTCGCCGGTTACATTGGCCAGGACCTCGTCTGAGACGCTCACGCTGTTCACCACGTGGTACTGCAACAGCCAGTCCGTCATATTGTCCGCGTGATAGTTGCCGAGTGTGGTCCTCGCCACCCCGAAGAGGTCCAGCTGCTCGTCCGCGATGGCGCCACCGTTCAGAAAGAGCGCCAGCGCCGGAAGCGACACGATGGTTTGCAGCACAAAGAAGAGCCCGATCCACTTGAGCAGCAAAAAGTACAACGTTAGCCCCTCGCCCAAAGGCGCAAAGTCGAGTGCCGAGGTCGCCCATAGAGGCGCCCGGGCCTGCCTGAAGACGGTCGCCTTGCCCTTGCGGCGCGCCTCGCTCCTCGATGGCTGCACCCAGGTGGTCGTCTCCTCCTCCTCCTGCTGCTGCTGCTGCTGCTGCTGCTGCTCCTCCGCCGCCGCCGCTGCCGCCTCCTCCTTTGCCTCCGCCTCTACAACGCCGCGCGCCGTGGCGCCGCCATCCAGGTTCTCCTCTACCGCCGCGAGCTCACGCACGCGCCTGCGCGCATCGTCCAGGTCCCCGGCGTCCAGCACGCTCAGCATCCCGGCATTGCCGAGACAGACTGCCTGAACGCAGGGCGATTACGCGCGATCTGCTGCCCTCGCGGCGCGCGGGCTCGCGCTCGGTCGCCGGCGCGCGAGCCCAGGCCTCTGGTCGCTTGCAGCGAGCGCTTGGAGCCCAGCGAGCGCTTGGAGCCCAGCGAGCGCCGAGCCCAGCCTCCGGGTTTGAGCCGGCACTTGCCCATTTGTCCGTTCAACGCCTCTGCGCGCCCGCGCTGGCGGCCGTGCAGTGGACGGCCCTACCGCGGGCGGGCGGCAGCGTCTCAGAGGGTGAGCCGGTTCGCGCCGCTTGGCGCTTGCTGGCGGATAAGCAAGAGGACAAGAGAATGTTGAAGGCCCTGATGAGCAGACTGAAGTGAGGAAAAGGCCACTCCAGTTCCCTGTGGTTGTCGCACAGTTCGGGTGACAAGCACTTCGCCTGTCTGCTGCCTGCGCCTACCTTGACTTTTTCTCCACGATTCTCTTTTACTCCGCAGGGCCGCGCCGCCGACAAGGTTGACGGAGCCGGCAGTGAGCGATTCGCAGGAGCGAAGACGCGCGCCATCGCGTCGCGTCGCGTCGCGTCCGCGGCGAGACGCGCCGCGCTGCGCTGTAGGACGGCGTCACCAACGCAGGCAACAGTGCAGACGTAATGGGCGCAGGCGCTTCGCTGGGGCTGGGCGCGGGCGGCGAGCAGCCACGATGCGCGTCGCCGTCGCCCACCGACGTGATGCGCGTCAAACTGCTGGCGGAACTCAGGCATGAAAAGAGCAAGGACGAGAACGGCAAGGACGTGGAAGACCATCACGCCGAGGTCATCCGGCTGCGCTCCTGGCTGCGCGATGTGGACGGGATCCTGACGCGCATGCTGGGCGAGGCGCAGGACCAGGCGTCGGGCATCTTCAAGGACGATGGCGCCGACTTGCCGGAGGAGCGCAGCGAACTCGAGGATGGTACCGTCATCTACGTGCGCGAGGATGGCTACCGGCGGCAGGAGGACACCGACGGCGTCATCATTCACTCGTGGCCGGACGGGCGCCGCAAGCAGGTGCATCCGAGCGGCCGCGAGCAGGAGACCCAGCCTGACGGAACGCGCATCACGCGCACGGAGGACGGCAAGATGATCACCAAGCGGCCCGACGGCTCCAAGTACCAAGTGAACCCGGATGGCACCACCATCTCTGTAACCAAGGACGGCATCATTGAGCAATACAATCCATCGGTACGTTCAGTCGTCCTCCTCGGCCGCGCCGCTGGCCACGGCGACCGCTTTTTTCTCAGCGAGAGGAACGAGACAAGCTAACCCCGCGTGCGCTCACGCTCGCGCTTGCGCCCATACGTTGCACAGAACAAGGTGCGCATCATCAAGGACATTGATGGGACAACCACACAGGTAAACGAGACGGACGGCTCCAAGATTTGCGTATTTCCGGATGGCACCAAGATCGACACGGACGCGGCTGGCGTCCGCATCGTCAAGTACCCCGGCGCGGACCAGTACCGCATCCAGCGCAATCCAAACGGCACCACGATCGAGACCTGGGGCTCGACTGGCCGCAAGGTGCAGACGCGCGCTGACGTAAGTTCCGTCGCAACGTGGGCCCACCGTGAGTGCCGCCTCGATACGTCGGGAACTGACCAAAGGCATCGCCTGCGCTACAGGGAAGCCGCATCGAGGTGCTCCCAGACGGAACGAAGATCCAGACCTCGCCGAGTGGTGAGGTCCTAGAGCAGCTCCCGGACGGCACGTGTCGCAAGGTGGCTGGCGCGTACATTGCGGTGCAGTGTTGCATGTGCCAGACCATCTCGAGCGTGCAGCGCGCCTCGTACCTGGTCAGCTGCAGGGTGTGCCGCAATATATTGCTCACGCACAAGTCGCATGTTGTGGAGGGCAAGTCGACGCTGTCCAAGACCGACGAGGAGCTAGAGACCGAGACGCGCGAGATCTTCCAGCACTACGACAAGAACCACTCCAGCGCTATCGAGCACATGGAGCTCAACACCCTGCTCAACGATTTGCAGATTCCACCCAACCACTACGACGAGCTCTTCAAGTCGAGCGACGTCAACAAGAGCGATGCGCTTGAGTGGGAGGAGTTCGCTGCGTTCTACAAGGCGCTCTGCGTTGAGGTTGCGGTGTCTGCGCAGGGTCCCGGCGTACAGATTACAAACGACATTCTGCGCGAGCAGAAGAGCGCGATCGAGGCCGAAACCAAGTCCGCCGAGGCCAAGCAGCGCGAGCTCGAGGCCAAGGCCCGCCTTGGTGACCAGGAGGCCACCACCGAGATGCACGAGCACGCCGCCATCTTGCACAAGCTCAAGTCCGAGTACGAGCAAAAGTCCGCGCAGCTCAAGCAGGCCAAGGAGGCCAAGCGCCGCATGCAGCGTGAGCACCTCATGCGCAAGAAGATGGAGCGCGATGCGCTCCGTAGCCCCAAATGACAGGAAGACTTCGTCGTACCAAAGTTCATGCCGTCTGTGTCTTGAGTGTCACCGTGGTGCAGCAGGTGCAGCACATTCCACTTGCGCAGTCAAAGTCCGAAGCAAAAGGCGGGCATGCGTGTGTGAACAAACAGAGACGCGCCCAGAGTCAGTCTTGCCGCTTCCTCGATGCTTCAAGTTCTTCACAGTCAACAAGTTGCTTTTTTCCCTCGACGAATGTACCCTGTGTTCCCTTCGTGAACGGCTAGGGCGAAGGAGCTCTGCCTACGACTCGGAGTGCGGCGAGGCTAATCCAGTCAACGTGAAGCGGGGCGCCCCATGACGGAGGAAGCGCGGGAGGCAGCGGCAGCTGGTGCCGCTGCCGCGGGCGAAGCGGCAGCATCGCCAGTCTCAAGTGATGCGGAGGCGGACGGTGGACACGATGCCGCGGCGCCTCAGCGCAAGGCTGACAAGCTGACGCCCGAGGAGGTGGAGCACTTCCGTGAGGCGTACAACATCTTCGACAAGAATGGCGACGGTGGGGTGGGTATCACGGAGCTCGGGCATGTGATGCGGTGCCTCGGCCTTGAGCCGTCGGACGACGAGGTGCGGCGCATGTTCGAGGAGGTTGACGTGGATGGGTCAGGCGAGATCGACTTTGACGAGTTCCTCGAGATCATGGCGGACATGGCCGGCGACGAAGGCACTGCGGAGGGCGCTGCAAACCAGGGCGACAACTGGGCAGCCGCCTTCAAGATCTTCGACCTGGACGGCGACGGCTTTGTGACTGCCGCGGAGCTGGGCCGTGTGCTGGAAAACATGGGCGAGTCGCTCAAGGACTACGAGCTGCAGGAGATGATCGACGAGGTGGACTTTGACAAGGACGGCAAGCTCAGCCTGCAGGAGTTTGTCAATGTGATGGCCAATGGCATCGGTGGGCCTGGGCCTGGGTCGACGCGATGACGATCGATCACGAGCCAGTCTGTGCCATGTGTCAGTCAGATGGCAGCTTAGCAAGCGAGCTTGAACATTAGCTAACTAAAGACAGCAGGAGACAGAAGAGTCTTTACACAGAGGGCACCGAGTCAAGCGAAATGCGCGAGTACCTAGATTCGGGACGTGCCGAGACCGGCGCGGGCTGCGACGGGGCCGGGAGCGTGCGCGCCTGGAGATCGAGCGCGAGAGGGGAGGCGGTGCGGGAAAAACGCTGGACACCAACTTGAAAGGCCCTCGAGAGCGAGGGCGACGGAAAGGGCGAGGCGGGCGGCGACGGCGAAGGTGAGGGCGGCACGAAGCCGGACTTGACGTCCGCTGTTGAGCCGGGCGGAGGCGCGAGGCGCACGAGGACGAGCCCGCTGCGGTGAAGCATGCGCAGGCGGCGCTGAACCAGACCTAGCCAGGCGCCGAGCTCGCGGCCACCGGCCCCTGGGAGGTAGATGTCGGCGGCGGCGGCTTCGGCGTCTGGGCCGCGCAGGCCATCCCGCAGCGCGCGCATCACGGCCTCTTGCTCGAGGATGAGGAGGCGGTTGGCGCCAGCGAAGATGTAGAGGTTTACGAGGCCGAGGACAGCGCCGAGCACGAGCATGTAGAAGCCAATTGTGAGGCGGCCATTGACGTTGAAGCAGGTGTTGTTGTCGGCCTCGAGTAAACCGATGGGCACGACAAAGTCGTCAATGAAGCGGTTGATGTCGACGCAAATTGTCTTGGTGGCAAGCGGCACGAAGAAGCCGACGTAGGCAGCGGACGACGCCATGGCCACTGCGAAGACCTCTAGCGAGCTCCAAGTCAGCAAAGCGTCCATGGTGAACCAGACGATTCGGCGTTCGCGCAGCGTAAGCGGCGCCAGGAAGCTGACACCGAGCAGGACGAGCTGCAGGATGGGGACCGCGACCACCGCGACGAGCACGAAGATCTGCGCAAAGGCGCTGCCCGCGACCTCCTCCACCGTCACGCCTTGCGACTGTAACTTTCGTAGGATGTCACCGAGCGTGAAGTCCACACGGTCGCGGCTCGGTCCAAGCAGCACCAACCCCTTGCCGGCGGCGCCCAGGTAGGAGAATTCGATGCAAGGCAGCACGAGCGAGATGCCAATGAGTGCAACAGCCACCACTGAGCCGAGCGTGGCCATCAGGGTGGTCATGGTGCCGAGCTTCATCTGGAGGTTTCGGCCGCCGACCACTGGGCTGAAGACAAAGCGCTGCATGCGAATGCGACGTTGCAGATAGACCGCGGCCGGGCGCGGCAGGCCAGTACGCGTCGCGGACGCGAGCGAAGGCAGTGAGGCGCGGTTGTGCGCGTGCAGAATGAGGACGAGCATGAGCCCCGAGCCGAAGACGCCCAGCAGGAAGCCGTACATGCCCCAGCCAGGCACCAGGCTGACGCGGATGGTCTCGCCGACGAGCCCAAAGCCCTCGAGGTCCGACTCGCTGAAGCGCATGTCGAAGACGATAACGATAATGAGGATGAGGAATTGGTCCACGAGCGCCCACTTGGACAGCAGGCCGAGCCACGTGAGCGCGCGGCTGCGCACCGCCGGCGTCAGCAAAGAGGTAGGCGCAAAGAAGAGGAAGCAGGCAACGAAGATGCTCACAAAGGGCCAGACTGCGGAGAAGAGCGCGATGGCGATTCCGAGAAGCGGGACGCCCAGGTCGAAGAGCGACGTGATGGCGCCTTCCATGGTGAGCGTGTAAATGCCGTCCACGATGGTCTCGCTGCCGTCCTCGTGGGTGTGGCGTACGACCAGGACGGCGATGTCGCTCGCCGCGGACGTGGCGAGCGCTACGAGGCTGGCACCTGCGAGCGCCAGGACAGCGGCGGAGAGGGCGGCCCGCTCGCGGCGGGCGCCCTCACGGTCGTGGTGGGGCGTCTCGGCTTTGCCTAGCTGGCCACTCGGGTCAACGCGTCCTTTGTCACTGCGTCGCTCGCCACGCGAAACGCAGACGAGGAGCAGAATGATGAGCGCGAGGACCGCGGCGCCGGCGCCGGCGCTCAGCGCGAGGACGAGAAGTCCAGACTCAGACGAGGGCTCGGGGTCAGGGAAGGAGCGAGTGAGCGAAGAGTTGCACATGGCGGCGATGTCGCGAACGCCGCGATTGAGCGCCACGGCGCCCTCGCCGGTGCGCATGTGGTCGAGAACGTACTGGATAACGGTGGGGATGAAGTCCTGTATGGAGCTGGCCACGTCATTCTTGTCAGCCGGGGTGAGCGCGCACTCGTAGCAGTCGAACTCGATGTCCGTGACGTTCACGGAGAGCGAATGCAAGCGCAGGCCGAGATCGGCACTGAGGAGGTCGAGCGTGCTGGCGTAGCAAGCGATCGAGCCGAGGTCAACGAGGCGAAGGGCGGCCCAACGCTCGTGCAAGACATCGAGGTCGACCTCGAGGTCGATGTCAAGATCGTAGACTTCGATGCGCACGGTGTCGGAGCCGTCCTCGGCCGCGAGCGAGCCGGTACCGGCCGTGACGAGGTCGGCCTCGATGATGAGCGGGAGACCGGCGCGGCCCAGCACCAGCTCGTTGAGGGTGCGTCGCGAGGGCGAGACGCCGAGCGGCTTGAGCAGCGTAGCGGCGAGGAAGCTGTCGAGGTTGGTGAGGCGGATCTGGTCGATGCGCATCTCCAGCTCGGACCCGTCCCCAGACCCCAGCGTGAGCGAGAGCGTGCCGCTCGTGTTAAGCACGGTGAGGTCCTCCTCGTTGCCGTTGGCCGCCGAGAACTCGCGCAGCACCTTGTTGAGGCCGACGTCCGGGTCCTCGACGTTCTCAATCTGCTCGAGAAGGCGCACGCGCACGTCCGCGAAGGAGTCCGAGGCGAAGTCCACGAGGGAGCCCGGCTCGATGGGCGTGGCGCTCGCCACTGCCGCCGCGCACGCGTCGTCCGCGATCGAGTCTGCCACCGCCTCGTTGAGGGCAGTCTCGACTGTGGGCTGGAGTCCGCGCGCGAGCGCCTGCAGATCGGACGCCAGCGTAGGTGTGAGCAGGAGGTCGGCGAGCTCCTCGACGGCGGCGCGCGCTGCCTCCAGGCCGGCGTCCTCGAAGCCCTGCACGGTGACGGCGTCGACGCTGCTGGCGCTGTCGACCTCGAGCGAAGCCATCTCGATGCGGAAGATTGCGGGTGCCAAGCAGGCGGCCGAGGCCTCGCGCAGCTCCAGCACGGTGACGCTCTCCACAGACTCCACGTCTGCGGCCACGGCTTGAGCCGAGACGGCCGACACGTTAGTTAGCGCGGCGCCCAGCGCTGCTACGTGCAGCACGAGCGCGTCGGAAGCCGAGAGGCGGCCCGAGGCCGAGGCGGCGCCCGCCGGCACGAGCGCCAGGTCAACGGGCGCGCCCACGAGGAGGTTCGCCAGGCGAACGGACGACGACAGCGTGTATGGCTTGCCGGCGATATTGCCAAGAACGTCAAAGATCTCGAAGGAGTTGAGCCCGGTCAGTGAGAGCGTGTCGCCGACCTGCAGCGCGCCGTCCAGAATGTTGTCGCCGCGCAGCACGTCGACGCCGGAGATGTCCAAGTCGACCTGGTCCGCAACGACCTCGTTCACAGACGGCGTCTGGCTCGCGTTGGGCGCACCCAAGACGCGGTTTAGGACGTCCACGGTGAGGCGCAGCACACCGGCGTCGTTAAAATTCGCACTCGCTGCTTCCTGCTCGGGCGAAAGCGCGGCGTGCAGCTCGGTCTCGGCCTCGGTCAGGTCCGCATCTGTGGCGACATCATCGTCGGCCAGAGCTTCGAGCGCCGCAAAGCTGCTGTTCACCGTGGCGCTCGCCTCCGTTGCCAGGTCCTGCAGGGTGTCGCACAGCACAATGTCGCCCAGCGCACCTGCTGTGAGGCTTGCCATCACCGTGGCCGTGCCAGCGTCTGCGGGAGCCGTGGAGAGCGCGATGGAGCCCGAAGCCAGGCTCAGTGCGCAGGCGTCGACGGCGATCGAGCCCGGCCGCGCCGGGTCGACGCCGGGCCGGCGGCCGTCAACGAGCGTCCAGGTCCAGTCCGCGATGAGCTCACCGGCCGTGGTCACGAGTGAAAAGGTCGACGTCCCGCTGCTGGTCACGGTGCCAGGCCCGGTGAGATTGTCTTCGAGCACCTCCAACGCGCTCCATTCTACCGTACCATTGCATTCCAGCTGCACGCCCGTCAGGTTGGTCGTGGTCAGCACCGTGGTGGCGGACGTCTGCGCGCTCGCCATGCCGAGTGCGCCCTGTATTCCCAAACCGCTGCACGCTACGCTGCCGATGGCCACGGATCCGCCCTGGACGACATCTTGGACCGTGAGGCCGCCAGTGCCGACGGCCAGGTCGTCCAGTGGCGCCGCGAGCGGGTCGATGCCCGTCCACGTCGCGCTCTCCGCCACGTTCACTCCGCTCAGGAAGGTGTTCATGACGGTCCAGTCCACCTCGGCGCCGCTCGCGAAGACGACCAGGACCGCCAGCGCAACTGGCAGGGCCATCGTGGTGGTCCCCCGCATGGTTGCCGTGGGTCGCCGCGCTGCGCAGCGTCCAAAGCCCGCCTCTCCAGCTCTGCGAGCGAGCCGCGCGCGCCGCGCGCGCGAGCGAGCCACGCGCCGCGCTGCGCTGCGCCGCGCCACGGAGGGGGGATTACAGAGGGCGGGCGGGCGTGCCGGCGGCGCGCCGCCGGCGCCTTGGCAGCCCTCGGCTCGGCACCGCGGCGGCCGCCGCGTGTACTTTTGCGCCGTCGAGCGCGAGTCCCCGGCGCGCACCAGGGCACGATGGACATCGAAGGGGCGGGGCACGCGCCGCTGCCGTGCAGCGACAAGGGCTGCCCGTCGCCTCGCGCGTGGAAACTCGCGCGCTGCGCCTCGTGCCGTGGTTTGCGTTTAGGGTCGCAGCGCCAGGGTCGCCGACCGTCGCCAGACGAGGGATTCGGAAGGGGAAGTATCATCCGCCGCAGAGCAAGCAGCTTAGCAGACGCAGGCTGGCAGGCCGGGCAAGCTGAGGCTGTCTTCTTTGTCATCGCCATCGTTTTGCAGCAGAGTGAGCGGATGCAGATTGGGAGCATTGGGAGGCGGAGGCAAGTTTTCTGCGACGGACGAGGGTGCCATCAGCGCGGCCCGGGAGGCAGGCACAGAGCCTGGCCGTGAGTGTTCGGACCGAATCGGACGGGCCTCGACTCGGACTCAAACTCACAGTCAGGCCCGGCCCGGCTCGTGACGCTCCGAGTCCCTCGTAGCTCGCTGTCAAGTGTGCCGACCGTGACCTGCCACTGAGTGAGCTGAGGCCGCTCACTGGCACTATGCTACAGCCAGAGTGAGCTCCCCGCCCCAGCGCCACCGGCGTGGCCCGCGTGCCCACTGATTTATGTTAGCGAAAGGCTCGACTCTCTGATCTGACAAGCACGCCACGGTCTGTCTTGTGATCCAGCCATCCGCCCGCCACTGCACACCACGAAGCAAAACCCACACGGAAGCGGGCTTGACTGTGAAGTCGTGAGTTCTCCAAAGCAGCAGACCTGCGAGCACAACATGAACCACGCTCTGGCCGACGTCTTTCCTCGCCGTGCTCGCTCGCGCGTCGGCCGGCCAGTCTCCGCCGTGTGGCGTGAAGCCCTCGCCGGGGTCGAGCACTGCCTCGCCCGCGCGGCACCGCAACGACAATTTCAAACGCGCCCTCTGCCGGCCGGCACCCCATTCGCCGCGCTCTCAAGCCAAGCGTCGAATCCGGGGAGGCGGCGGCAGGCCAGGAGAGCTCGAGCGCCGCCCCGGCGCGCGCGCGCCCCGCGCAGTCGCGCCCCGGTCGTGCGCGGGGCGGAGAACTCCAAGACCGCGAGGAACCTGAAGACTCGGAGGCAGGGGGGAAATTCTGTTCTGCTCAACTTGAACTTGAAGCTGCTGCCTGCCAGTGCCAGGCGGCCTCGCCCGAGCACCGCGCCGCCGCGAGCAAATCAAAGTTGGCCGCGCGCGGCGGCGGCGGCGGCGGCGGCGGCGGCGGCGCGGCGGCGCGCGGCGCGGCGGCGCGCGCGGCGGGGCGGCGCGGCGCGCGGCGGCCGCGCGCGCGGCGGCGAGGCCAGGCCAGGCCAGGCCAGCCCAGGCCAGGCCAGGCCAGGCCAGCCCGCGCGGCGCGGTCCGGCCCCGACCCGGCGGGCGTCGCGCGCGAGAGGCCTCCCGCGCGCGGGCGCGGGCGCGCAGGCGCGATGCTGATGCAGGCGGACCACGTCGTGCAGGAGGTGGAGCAGGCGCAGCTGGGGCTGTGGCAGGAGCTGGAGGCCGCCGCGAGAGAACGCGAGCTGGCCACGGACGCCGCGGCCGCCGCGACGGCCACGCAGCAGCGCGCGGCGCGCCTGCGCATGCTGGAGGTCGGCCAGTGGCGCAGGGGGCTGCTCGTGTCGCTGGCGAGGTCCACGACGCCCAAGACGTCCGTCAATGATGAGCGCAGCCGCTCAAGGTTTAAGCGCCGCGTGCAGAATGCGCGCTGGAGGCTCTGGGCCATGGACCAGCGCGAGCTGGAGCGCCACCTGCGCTGGAGGACCGGCGCGACGACCGCCGCAAGTCGCGGTCACGACGGCACCCTTGGCGCTACCTTGGGTGACAACGGCGCGTCTCCTGCCGGCGGCGCCGCGAGCAGCAGCAGCGTAGTGGGCGGGGCGTTGGTGGGCCTGGAGGACAATGAGGGCGTCGGCGGCGTCGGCGTCGGCGACGACGACGACGGCGCGCCCGCTCGGCTGGTGGCCACACTCCTGGAGGGCGACAGCTGCGCCACGGACGGCAGTGCGGGACGGCCGCATGAGATTTGGAGCCCGCGCGCTGGTCCGCCCGGCGAAGGGTCCGCGACGGGCGCGCGGCGCGGCGACACGAGCAGCCCGCCCCTGGGGGGCGCGGGCGGCTTTCTCTTTGAGCTCGAGGGCGGCGAGGCAAGCGAGCCCGGCCTGGGCGAGGTGAGCGGGCTCGATTTGGACGAGGACGCAAGAAGCGCACACGCGGGCGGAGGCGGAGGCGGCGGCGGCGGCGGCGACGACGACGACGGTGACGACGTCGAGGCTGGAAGCCGCGGCCGAGGCGGTCAAGGCACCACGGCCGCTGGCGCGGGTGGCGAGAGCGAACTGAGCTCGTCGGCGTCAGACTCCTCGCTGAGCGCCGGCGAGACGGCGTCGCTAGCCCTGGCTGTGCCGGCGCCCGTGCCGGGCGGGGCCCGCGGTACGCAGCGGCCGCCGGCGTCCCCGAGCCAGGCGCTGCCGCGCAAGGCGTCGCGGCCGATGATGCTCCGCGCGGCGGGCCCCAGCGTGAGCGGCGGCTCGCTGTTCTCGTACGAGTTTGCGGAGCGGCCCGAGCCGTGGCGCGCGCTACGGCGCATGCCGGACCTGAGCCGCGGCTCGGACGCGCGGTGGATCGGGCCCGCGTCGCTCTTGGTGGGCGACGCCGTGCACCAGCGCGCCGTGCGGCGGCTCTTTGAGGCGTCGCCGCACGTGCTCAAAGGCCACTTCCGTGCGCGGCTTGCGGCGGGCCACGGGTCATCCGCCTGGCACAAGCGCTTCTTCGTGCTGACGGAAAACTTCCTCTTCGAGTACGACTCGCGCAAGGACCCGGCGCCCTTGGCGTACGTGGCGCTGGCCGAGGTCATGACGAGCGTCACCACGGCCGGCTCGCTGCTGCTCTCGTTCGAGATCAAGGCGGCCACCAAGACCGCGGCGCCCTCCTCCCTGTGCGCGCGGTCCCCGGAGACCATGGCGGCCGGCGTGGCGAACCTGCGGCGCCAACACGCCGTGGCAGGTAGCGTGGACGAGTCAGCGAGCGCGTCGCAGCACGCGCGCGCTGCCATGGCCGCCATGGCCGCCGGCGCGCGAGGGGACGACCCAAACAGTAGCAGCAGCAGCAGCGGTGGCGGCGGCGGTGGCGGCGGCGCTAATGACCTCGGTGGGAGGCCGAGCCGCAGCCTGAGCCGCAGCCCGGGCCTTGGCCCGCAGGGGCGCGGGCCGCGGCGGTTCCAGCCGGGCCTGGCGTCGTTCAGCTCGACGGGGGACCTGGCCCCCGAGGACCATTTTGCGCGGTCTGCCGCGGCCGAGGTCGTGGTGGTCGAGCTGCGGCCGCTGGCGGGCCAGGACGTGCAGCAATGGCGCGCACAGATTGCTGCCAACGCCTCGCTGCGTATCGCGGACCTTTACTCGATCAACGTCGACGAACGCCTCGGCGTGGGCCGCTACGCCGAGGTGCACGAGTGCACGCGGTCGAGCGACGGTCGCCGCAGTGCGGTCAAGGTGGTCAACAAGAGTGACTATTTTGAGCTCATCGCCATGGGCAAGGAGCGCGCGCGCGCGCTGGCGCGCGAGATTAGTACCCAGACCTACCTCACGGACCGCATGGTCGCAACGGGTCGCGACCTCGGCTGCGTGCCCATTTTGCGCGTCTTCGAGACGCAGGCACTCTTTGTGATTGAGATGGAGCTCATGGATCGCCGCAACCTGCACGAGCTGCTGCGCACCTCGCCCGGCCGCCGCTTCGCGGAGCCGCGCGCCGCTGACGTCGCCATCGCGCTCGTGCGCATCCTCCAGTACCTGCAGCACTACCGCGTCGCGCACCGCGACCTCAAGCTGTCCAACGTCGCTCTTGTGCGCGGCCGCGGTGAGCGCTTCAAGTACCTGAGTCCCTTCGAGCTGCGCGCCGGTCTGCGCCTCATCGACTTTGGAATGGCCACCTTTGTGGACCGCGACGGCAAGCTGACTGGCCGCTGCGGCACCCCAGGCTATGTGGCGCCCGAGGTTCTGGCGTGCCGCCAGGGCGACCAGTACCCGGCAAACGTCGACATGTTCTCCGTCGGGGTCCTCGTGTGGACGCTCCTGTGCGGCCGTGAGCCCTTTCAGCGCGGCGATACGGGCGCCACGCTCTTGGCCAACCGCCGCTGCGAGGTTGATGTGTCAACCTTGGACGTGTCCGAGTCCGCGCGGGACTTTCTCGCGCGCGTGCTTGTGGCGGACCCTGCCCTGCGGCTCACGCCGGAGCAGGCGCGCCAGCACCCGTGGCTCTGCGCGCAGCCGCGCCCTCCACCCCGGGTGCTTCGCCACCCGGTGGTGCAGCGCGGTCGTCGTTGGAGCACCGAGGCCGAGCCGGGCCGCCGCGGCAGTAGCCAGGGCCGCCGCGCATCGGCCGACACTCTGCCCACTTCCTCGGTGGTGGTACCTGGCGATGGTGCAGGCGAACGTCATGGCGCCAACGAGAGACTTACTGCGCCTGACGACGGGCTGGCGCCAGATGACTACGGCGCCGACGACGGGCCAGTGGGTGCCGAGGACCGGTCAGTCGTTGCCGACGATGGGCCAGTCGTTGCCGACGATGAGCCGTCCGGTGCCAACAATGGGCCACCCGGACTCACCGTCGGTGACCTCACTTCCGCCGTGGCGCACGCTGCGGACGCGCCGGACTCGCCCATCACGCCAGCGTCGCCGCCCGAGAGCCGCTGCGTGACCATGTAGACGTAGACTGGGCGCTGCTTTTTTCGTGTGTACATCTTTTGTATTGTAACGTGGTAACAACAGGCACCATGAAATAGATTCTCAACCCTTGCACACAGCTCACGGGCGTCATCCCTCGGCAGGGACTCTTATAAGTGACGACAAAGTCTGTCTGTTTTCGTGCTCGCACGTGTACCCGACTCCATTTCAAGACGCACACAGCTCATGGGCGTCATCCCCCGGCAGGGACTCTGCAAGGTCTGTGCAAGCTTCGTTCTCGCGCTGTCTGGGAGTCAGAAGTGGTCGCTGGCACTCGCTTGGCCGGTCGCTTGTTCGCTGATCGCTTGTTCACTTTGCTCACGCCGTAGACGATGCTGCGACGGCTCCTTGGTAAGATGCGCTGGCGCGTCGAGACTTTCAAGGTGCGCTGTGCGAGCGAGCCCCTTGAAGTAGCGCACGGTGCGTACGCGGAGCTCCATGGTGGCGTCCTCGTCGCAAATATGGAGGACGCATGGGTGGCGCTGCAGAACAGAGGCGGGCCACATGTGGCTGATGGGGTGCTCTATGCAGTGCTCGAGCGCAAGGGCCTTGTCGAGCCCGGAGGAGAGCAGGACAACCTCGCGGGCGTTCAGGATGGTCTGCAGGCCGACGGTGAGCGCAGTGCCCGGGACGGCGGCGATATCGCCGGCGAAGTGGGCCTGGGCCAGGTGGTGGCGCGTGGCGAGGTCGAGTACGCGCTCGGCGGTGCGGCCACAGAGCGAGGCGCCCGGGACGTTGCGTGCCAGTCCTGCGGCCGGGTCGGTCTCGAGGAGGACGAGCTGCAGGCCGCCGGCCTGGGCGATGGCGGCCTCGTACGCGGCGCAGGCGCTCGCGCGCGCTGCGGGCGTGGGCAAGGCGCCGTCGAGCACGTGCACGTTCTCGCGCAGGATGTCGGCGTGCTGGAAGAGCCTGCGCCAGAAGAGGGCGTGCTGCGAGGCCGGGTGCGCAAGGTCAAGGCCGACGAGCTCGTCCGCGACGAAGAGCGCGACCTGGCGGAAGGAGAAGTCGCCGCGTCGGTGCGCGTCCACGAGGGCGTCCAGCAGCAACGCGGCCTCCTCGCCGTGGCCCGACGCGCAGAGCGCGAAGACCTCGCCCTCCTTGGCGCCCTCGCACCACTTGGTGACGCGCTCCACGACGTAGGCCGCCGCCAGGGCGCCGGCCTGCTCCCGCGACGGCTCGATCACGAGCCGCATCCCATGGCCTGGGCGGCGCGGGTGCTGGCTGGAGTTCGAGCTTTGCGTCGTCGTGACTCGTGAGGCGGGCCTGATCAGTGACGAGCTCCTGCAGAACCGTATCTTCGCAGGCTTTCGCGCGCAGTCCTCGGGCCGGCGCAGGTCGCGCGGCGGAGGCGGCACGGGGCCGGAGGCGCGCGGGGAAGCGGCGGCGCAGCCCGCGCAGCCCGCGCAGCCCGCGCAGCCGAGCACCATGGCGCCCAAGGGCAAGCTCAAGGAGCGGCTGACGATGAAGGGCCAGATCCACAAGGCGTACAAGGTGATGCTCAAGTACGTGGCCGCGCGGGCGGTCTCGCGCGCATGCCGGCAGACGGGTTTGCGCGCAGGCGAGCTGGCTGGCGCTCGCGCGCGCATGCTGGCAGGGTGACTGACCAATGCACGCACAGGCTGGTGAACCCGCAGTTCCTCAAGGCGGACCAAGGCATCCCGCTCAAGGTGCTGCAGCAGGCCAAGGGCATCGCTTTCGTGACGCAGATCAAGGCCGGCTTCGTGTTCTCGGGTACGCTGGGAAGCGGCATCGTGATCGCCAAGCTGGAGGACGGCAGCTGGTCGGGGCCGTCGTCGCTGGGCGTCGGCGGCATGGGCTGGGGCCTCCAGGTGGGCGGCACGCTGACGGACTCGGTCATCATCCTGAACACGCACATGGCGGTCAAGGCGTTCTCCGGGAGAGGCCAAATCAAGTTCGGCGGCAACATCTCGGTGGCGGCTGGGCCTGTGGGTCGCGATGCGGACGCGGCCGTGAATGCGGGCGACGGCGGCATCGCCGCATGCTACAGCTACAGTCACAGCCGCGGCGTCTTCGCCGGGCTGACGCTGCAGGGCGCGATCCTGGTGGCGCGCGACTCGGACAACGCCAAGTTCTATGGGCAAAAGTGCTCGCCCACGGCGATTCTGACGGGCGCCGTGGCGCCGCCAGAGAATGAGGACCTGCGCCTGCTGTACAACACGCTGCGCGTCGTGACGCACTCCAAGACGCCGGACTTTGAGTACCGCGACAGCCGTACCGGGTCGCTGCAGCAGGAGTTTGTGGACGCCGGCTACGATGACCTGAGCGTGCCGCACAACGAGGCGTATTACGAGGACGACTCCGCGTCGCTGGGCCCCACCATGGACGCCTACCCGGCGGCGTCCTACGAGACGGCCTCGGCAGCTAAAACGGGTGGCTACGGCAGCGGCTACGGCAGCAACTTTGGCGTCGACAGCAATTCGGTTCCATACGCTACGCCGTACACTGCGCCCGGGGAAAGCAGCAGCACCAGCGGCACAACCGGGGGTCTGCCAGACGGGTGGCAGGAGGTCAAGACGGAGCAGGGCGAGGTGTATTACTGGAACGAGAAGAAGAACCTGACACAGTGGGAGCGGCCCGAGCCGGAGGTCTCGGCGCCGCCGCCGCCGCCGCCGCCGCCTGCGCCCGCACCTGCGCCTGCGCCAGCGCCAGTACCTGCGCCGCGGCGGGCCGCTGCGGCATCCACGTCATCGTATGAGTCGGCCTTTGGCGGGAGCGACGATGAATCGTCTGCTGCGACTGGCTGGGGCAGCTCGCAGCAGCAGCAGCAGCAGCAGCAGCAGCAATATCATCAGCAGCCAGATGGTGCCTCAGCAATGGCGAATGAGCTCGCGAGCAGGCTATCCATGCGACAACAGGCTCCTCAGTCGACGAGCGGGGCTGTGCCGGCGCGACCGCAAATTCCGGAGCGGCGGCCGTCGGCGCGGCCTGCGGCTCCTGGGCTTGGGTCCGCGGCGCATGCTGCCGCGTCATCGGCATCCGGTCGTGCGTTCATGTCAAACGCAGCGCAGTCGCCGGAGGCGCGCGCCTTGGCCATGGACGCGGCGCGGTCGCCCGAGGGCCGCAAGCTGATGATGCAGGCCGCCACCTCGCCCGGCGGCGCGGCCGCCGCCGCGCAGTCCCCGGAGGGCCGCGCCATGATGATGAAAGCGGCGCAATCATCCGAGGGCCGGAACTTGATGATGAAGGCGGCGCAGTCGCCAGAGGCGCGGGGCATGGCCACGAGCGCGGCCAGCGCGGCGCTGAGCAGCGCAAGCTCGCCGTCAGGGCCGGCGCCGACGCCGTCGTACACCCTGGACCAGGTGCTGAATAAGCAGGTCCCGAACGCGGACCCGCGGCGCCTCGATGAGTACCTGACGGAGGACGAGTTCCGCAAGACCTTTGGCATGTCGCGCAGCGACTTTAGCGCTCAGCCCAAGTGGAAGCGCGACACCTTGAAGAAGGCCAAGGGGCTCTTTTAGCAAAAGCGAGCGAGAACGAACGAGCAAGCGAGAGAGCGAGAGAGCGAGTGAAGCCTGTACACGGTGGTCGAGGTTTGCCTGCGCCGCAGGATAAGGCAGGCCAACCAGGCCAGAACGTGCGGAGCGGAGCACTCGGCGTCTCGCACGAGCAGTAAAGAGCCTCGCGCGCAAAACAGGAAAAATCATGTCACAGATTTTGTTTTCAGTCCAGCCTGAGGAGCGAGGCGAGCTCCAAGCTCGCTCGCGAGTCCCTCTTGCGACGGACCGAGGCGACACATTTTCGTCGGCCATTCTATTGGAGAGGCGGGAGCGCGGGGGCCGCGAGAAACACCTCGTGACCCCGCGGCACGTGCGCAGTGACAACGACCTGGAGCGCGTCAGAGGAGGAAGCGTCGTCCGCGAGGCGCAGCGCGCAGTTTGCGGCGGCCGCGTCGGCGTGGCGCACTACGAAGCAGACGTGTGGGGTGCGAAAGGGAATGAGACGGCCGTGTTCGTCGGTGGGGTCGACGAAGACGGTGTCGTCGCCCGGCGGCGTGGTTGCGTCTAGGTCGAGACGCAGCAGGTACGGGAGCGCGCTGGGTGCCTTCTTGGCAGCTAGCGCCTGGTCACGGGCCGTGCGACCCTCGACGCGGGCGCCCTCGTAGAAGCCGAGGGAGTCGCCAGGCTCGAGCGCGTCGCGCGCGAAGGCGCCCATGCCGGCGCCCGGGCAGGACGAGACGCGCACTGCAAGGCGGTCCTCGGCACGCACGACGATGGCCTCGCCCGGCGCGATGGCACGCGTGGACGTGACCATGGTGGTGTTTTTGACAAAGGGGCTGGGCTTGAGGCGGCAGTTGGCGTCGGGGCTATGCGCGGTGGTGGCAAAGACCACGGCCTCGCCGAGGCGGTCGGCGTCGGCCATGGCTGGCGAGTCGAGGCAGCAGATGACCTCGTGCGCCGCGAGCGGGCGCGACGCCTTGAGCACGCGGCGCTGCGGGAAGCGCGCGTCGTCGGAAACGACCTGGAGCCCGAGGAAGGCGGCGCTGCCGCCGAAGAGCCAGTGGCCGCGGCCGTAGTCGATGAAGAGCTCCTCGTCTTTGGCTACGGGCCGCGTGGTGCGCACGAAGATCTGATTGCCGGTCTTGCAGAAGCGCACGTTATGGCGCGAGCGGTCCAGGTGGTCGTTGATGTACTTGGCCACTGAGCCCTCTGGCCCGCCTGCGTCGATGTGGCGGTTCAGGGTCACGGCCTTGAGGTAGGTGCGGTCCACGAGTGCCTTGGCCTGCGCGAGCGAGAGGATGCGTCCCGCATACTCGGCCACTACCTCGTCGGCGCCCAGGTCTTCCGCGGCGAAGAGCCCCTGGCCGGCGCCCGGGATGCCTGACGCGCCCACGCGCACCTTGCCGTCCCCCATCTGCGCTTGGCTCGCGCTCTTGCTCGTCGTGGTCTGCTCGGCGCTGAAGACCGAGGCCAGGATGCCGGGCTGCTGCTGCTGCTGCTGCTGCTGCGGAGCTGGCGGCGTGGCCGGCTGTGGCGCCGGTTGCGCAGGTGGCTGCGGAGGCGGCGCAAGCGGCGGCGTCACCGCCGCCGTCTCGGCCGCTCCCGCGTCCATGCTGCCCGCGCGCGAGCGGCGCGGCGGTTGGCGACTGTCACGTCACTGTCAGGTAGGCCCGGGCCCGGGCTCAGGTTGGCTGCAGCGAGGCTCCATGCCAATGGCCACCTTGGCAGTGGCAGCTGGACCAGCTGGAGCTCGAGGACTTGTGCAGCAGCACTGGCCCGGAGGAAGCCTCTGAGCCGTGGCCGCAGCAGGAGGCAGCAGCTGGGCCCTTTCCAGCGCCGGAGCTCAGGCTGGCCTGCGTCAGGCTGAGAGCGCCGTCGTAGGACCCACGTCGTGCATTGCCTGCCGCCTTGCCGAGAACTTGCCTCAGGAGCGGCGGCGAGCGCCGTGAGCACCGAGCGCCAGCTGAGCGAGCGCCGCGGCGACGGTGGTCGACCAAGCCGCCAGCTTGCGCGCTCCGAGTCGTGAGACTGGCACAGCTAGCTGTCACGAGCTGTGCTTTTCCTCTCTTCCTGGGTCGCTCAAATTGAAGACGCGCGTCCGGGCGGCGAGCTCGCTCTAGCTAGCTAGCTGGCACCGGCTGGCCTGCCGCATGCGAGCGGGGCTGCGCACGGCGGCGACGGCAGCCCGCCAGCCACTGGCACTGCAGCCCGCCGGCGATCGAGCCAGCAGCCAGCCTGACCAGAGCGGCCTCCGCTCCGGGTCGTGGATTTGAATTTCTCTCGCGCGCTCTCAGGCCCTCCGCCAGGCCGCTCTCCGCGGGAAGGCGGCACTGCAGCAAATTCGCAACGAGCGCGGCGCGAGCTCGCGAGGCAGGCGGGCGGGCGGGCGGGCAGGAAGCTCGCAAGGCTCCGCGAGCAACGCGGTGGCGGCTCGCGCGCGCTCGGCCAGGCGCGCCAGCGCCGCGCGGACGGAGCCGCCGCTGCCGGTGCCGTGCAGGAACTTGAGGGAGGGAGCCTGCTGGCAGACACGGGGCGCGGCGCGCGCCCAGCCCCGGCAGCTGCCTGGCAGGCCCTGGCAGGGGCAGGGCAGGTCGGTCGGCCGGCGGGCCGCGAGGCTTGGCACGCAGGCACTGCAGGCACGGAGAGCCGCGGACTCGCGCTCGGACGCGCGGACTCGGACTCGGACTTGGACGATCAATTCAAAATCCAGCTGGCCGAGGCTTCCCAGCTGGCTGCCAGGCCGTAAAGCACGCGCGGCTCGGGCGCCAGCTGCGCTGCACGAGGCCCGCACGCGCGCGCGGTGCACAGCGCAGCACGGCACGCGAGGCACTGCGCCAGCCAGGCGCAAGCTCCATTTCCTGCTGGCTGCTGCCGGGCAGCAAGCAAGCAAGTTCAAGTTGGAGCAAGCGCGGCCGCAGCTGGCTGGCCGAGCTAAACTCGGCGACGGCCGGCGCTGACTTGACCACGACCTCGAGCGCCAAGAGGGACTGACTGCCAGTGGAGTAAGTCGGGCCGCAAGTGGGCTCTGCGAGGGCCGAAAGAGGGCGAAGCGCCAGTTGGCGAGTGGGGGAGAGCGCGGCGCGGGCCGGGCTCGATCGGCGCGCGCGCGGGAGAGCGCGCGCGGCAGAGCGGCGAGCGGACGCGCGCGAGGGCGGCGGCGGAGCGCGGGCAGGGCGGCGGCGCGATGTCGTCGCGCGCGCAGCACCGGCAGAGCAGACTGCGCAGCCTGGAGATGAGGCGCGGGAGCGATGGCGGCGGCGGCGGCGGCGGCGGCGCGCGGCGCAGCGGCGGGCGCGGCGGCGGCGGGTACGGCGCGGGCGATGGGAGCGGCGCGGGGCTGGACGCGCCGCGCCGCGGCAGCGTGGGCCAGGCCGTGGCGCTGTCGGAAGAGGCGTCGGCGCGAGTGCGCGAGCTGCGCAGCAAGGTGGACCTGGACCTGCACCGCGGGCGGCCGGTGCAGGAGGCGTGGCTGGAGATCGCGCGCAGGTCGGAGGACGGCGAGCTGGAGGTGACGCTGTCCGGGCACAAGTACCGGCAGCTGGTGAAGCGCGTGAAGAAGCTGAGTTCGCAGTACATGGTGCGGTTCTTCGTGGGCGTCCTGCGCAAGGACAAGTCGAGCAACGGGTTCCTGACGTTTGTGTTCCGGTGGCTGGGCGGCGTGGAGGACTTCGAAGGCCCGGGCAGCGCACTGCGCGTGGCCACGGGCTTGAGCTTCAATAGCATCTCGCAAGAACTGGTGGACCTCATGTCGGCCGACGTCATGGTGCCGAGCGTGACGCAGAGCACGAACCTTTCGAAGCGAGAGCTGCTGCGCATGCGGCCGCGGCGACACAACCGCATCGACGGGTCGGCAGTCGGCACGCTGGGCCGCGTGGACCTGGAGCTCTCGCCGGATTTCATCACGCGCACCAAGAAGCTGCGTGAGACCTTCCTTGCAATCCGCGAGAACATGCGCTCCGAGCGGTACACCTGGGTGGTGCTGGGCTACCACGCAGCGTCGTCGGCGCGGCGCTACGTTGAGGAGGAGCTCGGCCCGCGCGGCGGTGTGCTTGGCACGCTGGGCGAGGGCGACGAGGGCGACGAGACGGGCGACGAAGGCGGGTCCGTGACGCGCGGCGTTCGCGGCGGCAGCCTGGCGGCCGGCGGAGGCGCCGACTCGGCGGAGAGCGAGAGCGAGGATGACTCGGAGTCAGACACGGGCGAGACCACCTTTAGCGCGGACTCGTACTCGGAGGAGCACCCGACGGCGGAGCCCGTTTTCGTCGCGCGTGGCGGCGGCGGCCTGAGCGCCTTCGGCTCGGGCGGCATCCTGGACAAGGTGGACTTCCGGCCCGGCTGGCTGTACTGGATCTACGCGCGCGTCGAGGTGGACGCCATTGAGGGCACGGGCCGCTTCCGCGCGCGCAGCCGGTCGTCCACGACGGACACGGCGCCAGGTGGCGGCGCTGGCGCCGGTGCCGGCGAGGCGGGCGACCGCCTGAGCTCTGGCCCGATCGTGGGCGGCTGCAAGTTCCTGCTCATCACCTACCACGATGTGACGCAGCGCAACACGCTGCCGTCCATGTCGCTGCGGCTCATGCAGCAACGGTCCGTCATCATGGACGTGCTCAAGCACCACGTGCACATGGAGGCCTCGAGCCCGAGCGACATCGCCGAGGAGAGCGTCGTGCAGCGGCTGCTGGCGCACTCGAACGGCAGCCACATCGTGCTCACGGTGAACATCGGCACGGGCAGCCACGGCACGCTCAAGCGGATTGTCCAGGGCCCGCGCGAGATGCCCTCGGCACCGCTGCTGATCCGCATCAACCCGCGCGCCACGCTCATGGCGCTCAAGGAGCGCATCGCGCAGGCGTACAAGTGCGAGCCGGATGATGTCATCATCATGCGCGTGGCGCGCAAGGGGAACCGCGACGTCATGTCGGCGCTCATTGCCTCAAGCGCCAATGCGCGGTCCGTGGCGGATATGAACGAGGCTTTCCGCCAGGCATCTACGCAGGTCGCCGTGAGCGCGCTGGAGGGCGACGAGGAGGCGCTCTCGGACATTGGCTTGGTCTCGGGCGAGGAGCTTTACGTGCGCATCGCGCGCCATGGCTCGCGTCGTGATTCGCGCCGCTTCGTGAAGGACGTGGGCTCCATCCCGCTCAAGGAGCGCCGCGAAGAGGCCATGAAGGGGTTCATCGAGATGCGCCGCGAGGAGCAGCGCCGCCGCATGCCGCTCTTCACCTCACTGCGCCACTTCAACAGCGACGAGTACGCAGACGAGGACGACGAGGACGACGAGGACGCGGATGAGGTCAACATCAGCGACGAGGACGACCTCCGGGGCCTGGTCGAGGACGACGACGACCACGACCTCGGCGGCTCGGGTGCCCACGCGCGCTCCACTCCTGCACAGGCGCGCATGGCCTTCTTGGGCAGCCGGTCTGGCCGCCGCTCGCACCACCGGCCCAGGAAGGCCGACGAGGAGGGTGCCGAGACCGCGCCCGTCCCCGTGCCCGCCGGTGAATTGTCCCAGGACGCGGACGACGCCGAGGACGAGGAGCCGTCCGTCCCGGTGAACCCGCTTCCGTTCAACCCCCTGTTGGCCGCGATGAAGGGCGGGGTGAAGCAGCTGAGGCACGTGAGCGCGCCCCGGCGCGAGGCTGCTATTGGCGGCGACGAGCGCGACCGCGCGCACCGCGAGGAGCAGTCTGCCAAATTTCTCGAGCAGCTCTCGGATGAGTCAGAGCGCATCGGCGCGCTCATGGTGGACGATGAGGACCTCATCCTGCTCAACAAGAAGCTGGGCGTCGGCAAAACGGCGCGTGTCCGAGAGGGTGTGCTCTTGTGCAAGATTGGCGAGGTGGATGAGGGCGCGCTGGGTGCAGGCCGCCGCAAGACTCGTGCCGTTGCAACGCGTGAGTCGTTTGCGCGCATGCGCAAGCAGTCCACCACCGCGACGCCCGAGGAGGCCGACGAGATCATGCGCGGTGCGTCCTGGGACCGTTCCGACGAGCGCGGCCTCTTCGACTACGTGGCCATCAACGTGGCGGTCAAGGTCTTTACGGCGCCCCGTGTCACCAAGTCTGTGTACGACGCCTTCCGTGAGGAGACGCGCGTGCTGCTCGGCCTGCACCACCCCAACATTGTGCAGATCGTGGGCGTCTACATTGACCGATCCTCTCAGCCCGTTGACACGGAGCGTGCCCGCCTCATGATCTGCTACGAGCTCATGCCGCGTGGCAGCCTCGGCCAGCTGCGCACTTCCGAGGAGTGGCTCCAGCTTCCCTTTCGCGCCAAGCTCAAGATGGCCGTCGAGGTCGCTCGCGGCCTCGACTTTCTTCATGGCATCTCCGTTTGCCACCGTGACCTCAAGTCTGACAACCTCTTGGTTGACGAGGACTTCTCCATCAAGATTGGAGACTTTGGCACGGCCGCGCGCGTCGAGTCGGACGAGACCCTTCACGAGAAGCTCGGCACTGCTGGATGGACTGCGCCCGAGGTGCTTGAGTCGACCAGCGAGAGGGGTTACAACCTCTCCTGTGACATCTTCTCCTTCGCCATCATCCTCTGGGAGCTACTGACCGAGCGCCGAAACGACTTTGGCGGCCTTCCCGAGGACAACTATCTCGCTCTCATCCATGGGGGCGAGCGTCTCGAGCTACCTGATCCGAAGGAGTCCCCCGATCCGTTCTACCGCACCCTCGGCCCTGACTACCACGACCTCGTCGACCAATGCTGGGCGCTTGATCCTGCTAAGCGCCCCACTGCCAAGGAGGCCCTCGAACGCCTTGAGACGCTGCAGAGCCAGGCTTTTGCCGACCAGTCCTAACTGCCGTGCCTGCGTCGGTTCTGCGTTTCGGTCTTGCGTCGGTCCTGCGTCGTCCGAGTCCTCCTCCTGTGATTATGTCTCTTTGTCTTGTCTTTTGTTTTTCAACCAGTCAGAACATTATTTGATCCAGATCTGTTTTCCGTCCTCGTGCGAGCTTGTGAACTGATCAAAATCATCAATGACAAGTGCAGGTCTCCAGGCAGACAGACCTCCGCGTTGCGCGCCGAGTCACAGGCTCGGGCTGCTCCGCTGCAGTGCAAGCCAGCCCTGATGAGAGCGGCTGGCCGCTGAGCCCAAGCACTGGCAGCCCAGCGAGCTTGCCAATGCGAACCAACTCGCCAAGCTTGCGTGCCCGCCCTTCAAGTTCGCCTTGCTTGCCTTGCCACGTGCTGCTTCTTGCTTCGCCTTGCTCGCAGCGCTCCTTCCTGCCTCGCTTCCTTCCAAGTCCTCCTTGCTGAGTCAGTGACAGTTGCTGTGCTGCACAGTGCTGTGCTGCACAGTGCGCTGTACCGATGCAAGCTAATATCGTACCCTAACCCTGGTGGTAACGCGGGGAAAGGCGGCGACTGGCCATGGCGCATCGAGACAAGGGAAGGGAGGGAAGGGAAGGGAGGGAGGGAGGGCGTGGCAGGCGGAGGGCGGCGCGCGGCAGCTGTCTGCCAACCCGGCGAGTGGAGAGAGAGAGAGAGCGCGGAGCGAGCGAGCAGCGAGAGCAAGATGGCCAAGCTCAACAACGAGGTGCTGGACGATGCGATGCAGAAGATGCTCGCGTTCGCCGAGGGCGAGTCCATCAGCAAGGATGGCAAGGACCTCCAGGGCAAGAAGCGCAACTTCGTGGAGACCATCGACCTGCAGGTGACCCTGAAGAACTACGACCCGCGCAAGGACAAGCGCTTCGCCGGCAGCTTCAAGCTGCCGACCGTGCCGCGCCCCAACATGAAGGTCTGCGTCCTCGGTAACGACGTCCACTGCGAGCAGGCCAAGGACCTCGGCTTTGCCGCCATGAGCGTCGACGACCTCAAGAAGCTCAACAAGAACAAGAAGCTCGTCAAGAAGCTGGCCAAGAAGTACGACGCCTTCGTCGCCTCGCAGGCCCTCATCAAGCAGATCCCGCGTCTGCTCGGCCCCGGCCTCAACCGCGCCGGCAAGTTCCCCACCGTCGTGGCCCCCACCGAGTCGCTCGAGGCCAAGGTCAACGAGGTCAAGGCCCAGATCAAGTTCCAGATGAAGAAGGTGCTCTGCCTGTCCGTCGCCATCGGCAACGTCAGCCAGGAGCGCGAGGACATCGAGACCAACCTCAAGATCGCCCTCAACTTCCTCGCCTCCCTCCTCAAGAAGGGCTGGCAGAACATCAAGGTGGCCTACATCAAGTCCACCATGGGCCCGGCCTTCCAGATCTACTTCTAAGCGACCACCGCCGCACTGCCTTGCGCATGAGCTGCTGTCTGACGTCGTGAACCCACTGCTGAGGCCGCACCGCGTTGCCGTCGCGCGAGGAGCCCTTCCGAATCGTGCCCTATTAACTCGGTTGGGAGACCCCAGTTTGACCACGAGGCTGAGGTGGCGCGCTTGCTCATTGGAGCGCGTCCGGAGTGGTAGGTCGTCTAGGCCGCAGTACTCCTGCCCGCCGTCGTCGTGGTCGTGGACTTTGCTAGCGAGCCCTAACACGTCAGTCAGCTTTGCTCGAGGTGGTTTTCTTTTCTTTGATGAGTCATTGACACTGTGAGCGTGTAGCCTAGCCTAGCTAGCTAGCAACGTAGTCATTTAGTGTGTAGCAACATAATCATCAAGCGCGTGGTAACGTAGGCTAGTCATCGACCACGAGCGCGTGGCAAGAGGGTGGTACTCATCGAGCGCGAATCAGCATCGAGCTCGAATCAGCATTGAGCGCGAATCAGCATCGAGCGCGAATCAGCATCGAGCGCGAATCAGCATCGAGCGCGAATCAGCTGCAGAGCTTCGTCTCTCTTGGAATCTGACATTCACTGTGAGGCCGGGCCAAGCAAAGCAAACACCGCAAACGCAGCATCTGGCTACTGGACCTTGGACTTCTTGGACTTCAAGGCTCCACAAGCTTGAGTCAGCTGCTGTTGCACGGGCGTTGGCCCTGCCTGAACGAGAGCACCGGTGCCAAGAAAAAGAAAGGCCCTAACCTAGAGGTTTGAGGCCTATTGAGTTGAAAAAAGTCAAAAATGGTCGTTGCGGCTGGGATTCGAACCCAGGCGTCCAAAGAACAATGGATTTAGACATCGGTCGCTGTTAGGCGTCCAATAGCAGTCCACCACCTTAACCACTCGGTCACCGCAACTTTCGTTGATTGTCTTCTGATAGGAGGGATGCCAAGCACGTTGATAAGCAAGTGGTAGTTGGCGGCGCGAGGCCCGCCGCCGCTTGACGAGGCGCTCGAGCGGGATGGTGGCGCCGCGCGAGGCACGGCTGGTGGCGCCGCGCGAGGCACGACTGCAGAGCGACACGAAGCCGAATCGATGGTCTCTATGCAAGTGGCGCCGATTGGGGAGTCAGCAGGATGCCGGCAGCACGCCAACGAGGCGCAAGCTGTCTCTCTCTCTCTCTCCAACTGCGCGACACCCAGGAGCAAAGCCACTCAAAGCTAGAGTTCATGGCAAGAAACCAGACCAAGGGGCGCTGGCAAACCCTCAAATTGTACTAAACTCCTCCCCCCCCCCCACCATGGCCGCTCGTCGCTCCGCATGACATGGTCAGTCCCTTGTCAGGTTATCCGTGGGGAAGAAGGCTGGGTCGTAGCGAAAGAAGAAGCGAGTCCACAGCGTGATACGCTTGCCGTTCAAGGAGGGAAAGAGGACGGCCTCGGTGGGCGAAAAGTCGCGGTTCAGGTACGGGCCCCGGCACGCGACGGGCCAGACCGAGGCGGTGCAGGCCGGGAGCTCAAGCGCGTGGCGGAACTGCTGCGTGTTGGTGAGGAAGGTGGCGGTGTCGTCGGCCTGCGTGGCGTCGGCGAGGTAGAGCAAGAAGGACTCGTTGAACTCAAAGGCGCGCGGGAATTGCAGCAGGAGCAGGCGCACGCAGTCCAAAAAGAGCAAAAACACCGGCGAGAACTCCTGGTCCGTGACGGGCCGGCGGCAGCGGTGCTTGAACTTGTGGCCAAAGGCGCACCACTCCTTTTCGACCAGCACCGCGAAGCCGTCCATGGTGCGGTAATACGGGTCGCACATGAGCTGCGCGAGCGCGCACATTTGCGCGGTGCGGTCCCAGCCATCCGAGCAGTGCGTGAGCACCGAGGTGCCCTCGCCGTCGAGCGTTTCGGCGAGTCGCAGCGCTGCGCGCAGCACGGCGCGCACGTGCTGGATCCAGCCCGCATCATGGATGGCGCCGTAGATGTCGCCGTCAAAGTCTTCGTCCTGCGCCAAGCGCACCAGCTTCAAAAAGGAGGTGCGCAAAGCGTGGATGTTGTCAATGCCGTGAAAGACCATGCGCGCACCGTGGTACTTGGCCGGATTCTCGGTGCCCTTGCCAATGATGGCATTGCCCATGGCCGCCATCTGGCTGCGTGCATCCATGATGACGTACCCGTGCTTGCCCGCGGAGAAAAGGTTGCTCCACACGTCCGCCACGATGCGCTGCACGCCGCCGCCGCCGCCGCCGCCGCCGCCGCCGCCGCCGCCGCCGCCGCCAGAGGAACCGGCAGAGCCCAAGCTGGGACGTGAGTCCGTGTCGTCGCCCGCGCCGCCATCGCCGGCCATGAGCGCGGCCACCAGCTGCTCGTCCATGTCCGAGGAGGCCGTACGCAGGCCCACGAGCGGCTGCGCGCAGCGCGCCATGACCGCACCCGTCCGCGGATGCACCCAGGTGACGACCGGGAGGCGGCCGCCGCTGCGAAAGGCCGCGGAGCCGGCCAGCACCTCGTCGCTCACGTCGCGCGGTACCGCAAGAAACCGCGGGTATGTGCTACAGAGCTTGTAGGCCTCGGTCTGGTCGAAGATGCGCAGGTGCGCGGGCAGCCGCTGCCGCTGCAGCTCGGCACGGTCGCTGTAGAGCGCCCAGCCCAGGCGCTGCTCGGACGAGGCGCAGAGCGCCTTGGCGCGCTCGACAGCTTTGGCCTCGGCGTCCGCCACGGCGCGGCGGATCGACTGCGCCGCGCGGCTGGCGAGGTCGTGGCCATTCTCGCTCCCCGCGAAGTCCACCACCAGCTCGCGCGGGCCCCGCGTGCGCACCAGCAGCCTGGTCTTGCTCGCGCTGACCGAGCCCAGCGCGCCCACCGGCAGGCTCTCCGTCTCGCCGCCGACGCGCGTCCTCGTCACGCGGAACGAGGTCACGCACACCAGCTCCCTGCTGCCCTCCTCCTCCCTCTCCTCGTCCTCCTCCCGCGCGGGCCCGGCCGCCGCCGCCGCCGCGCGCGCGCCGCCCACGGCCGCGCCGAAGAGCACCTGCTCGCCGGCGGCCAGCTCCGCGCCGCCCGCCGCCACCATGGCCGCCATGCCGCCGCGCGGCGGCCCGGCGGGGCGGCGGGCCTGCTGCTGCTGCGCTGCCTGCCTGCTGCCTGCCTGCCTGCCGCGGGCGCGGGCGCGCGCGCGCGGCGAGGCGCGCGCGGCCGGCCTGGCGCGCCGGCGCCTCGCGCTCGCTCGCTCGTTCGAAATTTCCTCGCGCCGCCGCCGCGCCGCCGCGTTCCGCGCCGCGAGAACGAACGCGTTCCGCGTTCCGAGGCGGCGTTCTTTTCCCGCGGCGGCGCCGCCTCGGACTCGGGCCCGGCAGACGCCCTCGCCGCCGCGCCGCCGCGCCGCGCGCGATGGAGCCCGCGCGCGCGGGGCGCGGGCCGCGCGGGGAGCGGCGCGAGGGGCGGCGCGAGCGGACGCGCGAGGAGCCGCGCGAGCGGCCGCGCGAGGGCGGCGGCAAGAGGCGGAGGAGGGAGCGCGAGCGCGAGCGCAGCGGCGACAAGGGCCACAAGCGCGCGCTCGCGAGGGACGAGCTCCAGAGGAGGTATGGAGGGCGAGCGGAGGGAGCTGGCGAGCGGGAGGGCGCCGCGAGCAGGGTCAGGGACCTGGACGAGGAGCTGATGCCGGCCGCGCCCGGCGAGGATGACCTGCGGCGCGAGACGGGCGACCGCGACCTGGGCAGCGAGACGCGGGAGCGCCAGCGCGGACGCGCGCGCATGGACTCGGACAGCGAGGGCGGGTCCGACGCAGGCGCCGCGGCAGTGCAGCGCGATCTCAGCCCGCCGCGGCGCGCGCGCCGCGCGCGGATGGACTCCGACAGCAGCGAGAGTGGCGCGTCGGCCGGAGCTGGCGCGAACGTGCAGCGGGACCTGAGCCCGCCGCGCCGCCCGAAGCGCGCGCGCATGGACTCCAGCAGCAGCGAGGCTGACGCTGACGCTGACGCTGACACGGCTCCGGCCGCGGCCGCTGCGCAGCGCGACCTCAGCCCGCCGCGCTTGCCCAGGCGAGCGCGCAAGGACTCGGACGCCGCCGGGTCCGCAGCCTCCCCCTCCTCCTCCTCCTCCTCCTCCTCGTCTTCCAGCTCGGGCGGCGAAGTCACGAGGCTAGCGCGCCGTCCAGCGCGGAATGTCGGCTCGCAGGCGCCGGATCCGGGCGCTCATGACGACGTGAGCCCCCCGCGCAGGCCGCGGCGTTCGCGCAGCGCGTCCTCCGGCTCGAGCTCCTCCGGCTCGTCCTCGTCGGTCGCCGCGCTGTCTTCGCGGCCACGCAGATCTGGCGCACAGGAGCAGCCCGCCACGGTCTTCCGCGACGAGCACGGCCGGGTCATTGACATCGAGGCCCAACTGCGTGAGCAGCGCGCCGCCGAGCGGCGCGACGCGGCGGCGCGCGCCGAGCAGGCGGACGCCTGGCGCAAGGGCGCCGCCGACAAGGCGCGCGAGGCCGCCCAGGAGGCCCGCCTCGCGCAGGCCCGCGAAGCGCCCTTTGCCGTGGGCGCCGACGACGCTGCCCTAAACGCCGCGCAGCGCGCAGCGCACCGAGAGGGCGACCCCTTGGCCCTCCTCATGCGCCGCGGAGCCGCCTCGTCCTCGTCCTCGTCCTCATCGTCTTCCGCCGCCGCCGCCACTGCTGCCACGTCCCGGTCCGCTGACGCTCGGCGCTACCAAGGCCCGCCACCACCACCAAACCGTTTTGGCATCGGCCCCGGCTACCGCTGGGATGGTGTGGACCGGGGCAATGGCTTTGAGCGCCGCCTGCTCGCCCGTCGCGCTACTTGAAAACAAGGACACACGCTTTGATTTTTTTTTGCAAGTTGCACAGCTCTCTGTTGATTTTCTCCTTCGGAGGGCGACCCGACCGGTCTAGGCGCAAAAGTAAGCGAGTGAGCGAGCTACGACGTCAGTCGCATGCCGTACTGTCGCCACCATGTGGCGCTTGGCAAGCTGCAGTGCCCCACGCCAGACAATACAGGCACTGGCACAACCCAAGCTGCTGGTCTGACGAGCGCGTACTGGACTCAGGACCATGACGGTGGACAGGGCGGGTGTCTCGGAGCGCGTCGAGCAGCAGAATCGCAACAACAGTTTCTGTTCTAGGCTAGTTCGAGGGAGAGGGAGAGCCCCTCGCGCCCCGTGGGCGACCGAGGCAGCCGAATGAGGCAGCCGACCGAGTGAGCGAGCAGACTCGGAACCGGAGAAGAGAAATGATGGATAGAGAGCCGGGAGCGGGGCTGGGTTGAGGACCTGGACATCTGCGACAATGATGACGCGGTTGACGTGAAGGAGCACCGCACGGGCCAGACGCTGGCTAAGGCGAAAATGCACGCGGGCACGGGTCGCGCGCCGACCATGGACATCCGGACGCTCGGCGCCGCCGCCTTCAACGGCAGAAGTGAGACGGACAGCCAGAACGAGGCGCGCCGGAATCACAGCGCGGCACAGGCGGCGCAGGAGCAGGCTACCTCTGAGACGAGGACGCAGCACCCGGATAAGGACGACAGCCTCGGCGACGGGCGGGGCGGATGAGGGCAGTGACGCAGACGTGCATGCCGCGCAGCCCGCGAAGAAGCGACGCACTATGCCGCAGTCAATGACAGCCTCTGAAGATCCTGAGACGGTTGGCGAAGATGACGATGAGACAGTTGGCGAGGACGACGTGGACTTTGACTGCAAGGATGACAAGAACTCCGACGACGAGGACCCCGACAATGGCGACGACGACGACGATGACGGCGACCTTGTGGGGCCCTCCTTCGTGACCGAGGGCGCGATGCCTTCCCGTTGAACAATGCCGAGCAGGAAGACCCGGGCGGTTTGGAAATCGGTGCCCCAGGACGCGGATGCAGATCGAGAGGCGCCCGTGTGGAGTTTAGCTCGAGCAGACCCGTGTGCCAGCTCGGTCCGCAACGAGGTGGCTTCAGATGCCGACGCGGACAACGCGGATGACTCGGACAGCGCAGTCGGCTCAAGGAGCGCGGCGGACGATGCAGAGGATGAGGGCAACGACGACGCCAAGGGGGGGCACGGAGGCAGGAGAGCCCCCCCCCAAGGAGGCTCGCCAGGCAAGGTAACCAAGCGTGTTCCCGGTGGCAAGCTAAAGTCGCCCGAGAAGTTCCTGGGATTGTTCATGAAACAGGTAGGCGTACAAGGCTCGGCGCGCTCCACTCTGCGGGAGAATATCGCACTGACGCTCGAAGCGTCCAGCAAGGGAAAGGCCAGCATGGCCATACATTTTGCCACGGACGACGTCGCGGAAGAACTGCTCGCGACCACGTACCGCAAGGGTGTGGGCACCGGCAAACTCGTTTACGCCTTCAAGACGCTGGAGCCCCGACTCCGGGAGGCGCTTTCGCAAGCTGCGTCCAAGGCGGGCTTTGCGTCAGCACAAATCGTGGACCAGCTTCAGTTCTGCACCCAGACAGCTACGACCGGGACCACGAGAGACGCCATGAGAGGCGCCATCGTCGTCAGCCGGAAGAAGCTGCATCGACATCCCCACCTTTCTGCCCTGCCAACAGCAGCAACCCACCCATGTCAGCCCGCGCGCCGGAGCCGCTCGAGTTTCGCAGCAAACGCAGTCCGCAGGGACCGTCACCAACCCCAGCGCCAGCCCAGCCTGCCCAAGAAGCTCCGAGTCAGCCTCGTCACGCCCCTGCAGTGTCGACAGCGCAGAGCGCACGGAGCTTTGAGCGTGAATCGAGCGCTTCCGCCGCGTTAACCCACATCAGCGAAGCTGCTTGAGTGGCACATGGGAGCCTCGCAAGTCTCGTGGAGTTCCTGCCCAAGTTGTTTGCCGAGCTCCAGGATGCCAACCCACGAATAAGGAAAGAACTCAAGATGCTTGTTGCTTCCGCCGAGGAGCTCCGTGAAGCGCAAGCCGACGAGCAGGCTGCAGAGACTGATCAGCTTGAGGCGAAACTCCGTCGAGTCCAGCAGGAATTGATGATGGAGAGCGCAAAGTATGTAGCGCTGGAGCGTGAGTTCGACGCGCTCAAGAAGGGAGATCCTCTCGCAAGCCAAGTTTCGTCTCACGGATGAATCACGTCGGCAACAGGAAAGAAAGACTCAGGACTTTACGAATCTTTATTTCAGGCTGTCTTGCAGATGAGCTCGTGCAAGTTTGACGCATGGCACAGCGCAACGAGTCAACTCAATGTCAGTCAAGAGCGGTCCGGGGCTGAAAGCATCGCCTGCACTGCAGGTGGTAGTTCATCGAGGCAGCGGGCACCTGAGCGCGGCCTTGCTAGCCAGGAGGGGGCTGCCAACAATCGGTCGGGCGCAAGGAGGCGGGGATGCGGCTGCATGGTCAGCATTCGTCCGATTGCTCAAAGTCAATAATCTCCTCTCTCTCTCGTGCTCGCCGAGCCGAAGATACGAGGACGAGCCCGTCTCCCCAAAGGGCATCCCAACGAACAACCTTAAAGTGCTTCAGTTAGGGGCTGGCGCCTGATATCCAAAGCGGTCAGTCGGCGGCCTTCACATGCAGGTGCGTGGGTTGTACTGGCAAGCACTATGACTGCTTTTAGCACCCTCTCTGGGCCTGGCTGTCTTGAGGTGCTCTTCGTGAGAGTCGTGGGGGGCTGTAACCCTGTTGAGCTGCTGTAATGAAGCTTTCTTTGGCTTCGAACTAGTTGTTTTCAAAGTCAAGTATTTTGTGCTAGAGCATGCTTCAGACCTGGTTTGGCTGTTCAATGTACGTCCACGACTGCTTTAAAACTTCGTAACATGCCTCTTGTATCGTTCTTATTCATTTGGATCTGTATTTGGCGTTTGACTTGATACTCCCTGAAAGATTTTGTTGCATATCAACAAAGCAAAATTTTTCATGCAAAATTTAATTTTTATCAGGTGGAAATTGAATTAAATGTCAAAAATAAATTGAAACTGAAATTTGAATACAATTCAATAATGTTATGTATTTTTTATTGTTTCCGGAAAATCTTGAAATTTGCTTCAAAATAATTTAAATTGTTTGCTTTCAGTTGGACGGCTCAAATCTTGCAAGATACGATTTTATTGAAATCGGTAAATTGCAAGCGCTCAGGACCTTGCGAGCCTTCAAAGTAGCCTTTCGATGTGGAGAAGGATGCTCTCTGCCCAAAAAGAGCTACGTTGTGCTTGAAGCTTTCTTCTGTGCCCTCCTGGAAGCCTTCGGGCTTTCCGGGCCGTCCTCGCGAACCCAGCCGAAGAGGGTCCCAAGATAGCTTCATCTAACACCTACGAAAACCCAAGACAGCTGATACGATACGCATTCACTTGATTTGTGATGGTATACTGCGTTGGCTCCTCGGAGCTTGCGGCATCGCTCTGCTCGAGCGATTCTGGTGCCGAGAGGAATTTGCTCCCGAGAGCAGCAATTGACGAGATATCTTGACAAGAATCGAGTGTGGCACGCGCCCCTACGCCTCTTTTATGCGGTCCATGCATGTGTCTCGAGCACGCTCGCCGCTCTCTTACGTGTCCTTCTTGTTTCTCTTGTGGCGCAGCTGTGCCGCGTCCTCCACAGCGTGTGCCACATCAGCAGCCCATTCCACGGACAGATTTGTCTCCCTGAGCAGCGACAGAGGCGGAGTGCTAGCGCTACTGACGAGCGACCGAGAGAGAATTCGGCAAGCTGCGATCTGCGCCTGAGACCAGCCTTGGTCCAGCGCGTAGCTCGCATGCATTGTTCAATCACCAGCCAGCTCGCTTGCTCAGCCCACACTGCCGCCTCTTCTGTGCAAGTTCGCGTCCTGCGCCGAACGCAAAGAGAGCAGACCTGCGCGTGGGCCGTAGGCTCCTGCGAAGATGCGCACGCCTCCGCGAGTGCCGCTGCTGCCGACTCGAGGACCGCGGGCAGCAGCTTCAAGGTGAAGAACATGCTGGCGCTTTGCAGTGCCGTGACCGTCTCTGAGTGCCGCGCGAGCCCGCTCGCTCGCGTGCTCCAGGCGCAGCAAACCGGTCAAGCAAGCAAGCCTGCCTCGCAAGCCTGGGTGCCGCAGCCCAGAGCGCGCACGGGCGGCATGGGCGCGGGCGGGACGGCGTACGTGCTGCTGCCGGGCCAGGGCACGCAGCCGGTGGGGCCGGAGCATGGATTAGGCAGCACACGGGTGGCCGCATGTGCGGCGGAGGAGCTCGGGCTGGACGTGACGCGGCTCACGGCGGCGCAGCTGGCCGGCAGCACGTACTACGGGCAGCTAGCGCTCGGCGTGCGGCTGCTAGACCGCCTCGATCGGTTGCGCAGGGAGCAGGCCGAGGTTGCGGCAGCCGGCCGGGTGGTCTTTGCCGGGTTCTCGCTGGGCGAAGTGGTGGCGCTCTTCGGCGCCGGCAAGCTGAGCCTGCGCGACACGCTGCGCGTTCTCAAGGCACGCGCCGCCGCCATGCAGGCTGCCTGCGAGCGCGAGCCCGGTGCCATGGTCACGCTGCAGGGCGTGCGCGACGAGGCGGCGCTGCCGTGCGGGAGCGTGGCGTCGCGGCTCTTCCCCGGCTGCCGCGTTGTCGCTGGTCCGCGGCGCGCTCTAGAACAAGCCACCTGGGTCCCAGCGGTGGCCGAGAAGGCGCAGCTGCGCACCGACCTGCTCGGCGCCTTCCATACTGCGAGCATGCATCCCGCGTCCGACGCGATTCGCGCCCTGCGCGGGGCGGTGGTCCCGGCACGCGGCAGGCCAGACGCAAGCGTCTTTGCAAACGCGACGGGTCGCCTGTACGAGCCCGACGCGGACGTGCTCGAGGCGCTCGCGGTCCAGGTTGTATCGCTCGTGGAGTGGGAGACCATCCTCGGCGCGGTTCTCGCCGACAAGGATCGCTCAGTCGTAGTCGACCTCGGATCTGGCGGCCAATTCCGCGCAATGCTGCGCCGAATGCCCAACGCGACCGAAGTGGATCTTGACTCGCTGCGCGAGTTCCTCTGATTAAAGATTGGCTCGCGCCGCTTCTCAAAAGCGCGCTTCGCCTACAAGTTTCGCCCTGCTCGACCATAGTTCGTCCGTGCATGAAAAGAAACAAGGGACAATCTGCACTGTGCATCGCCTGGTACCAACACACACTCCGCGAGAGCGTGCCTGTGGTGGTAATACTGGTAACCGCGTCAGCCCAAGGCAGCCTGCACTCGCATCGCAGTCAGGCCTCAAGTCCCGCGGCGTGCCTCCTGCTCGCGGCCGCTTCGACGGAAAAAGGAAAAAGCCTCGCCTGGCCACCTCGTTGACGGGCGCTCCGTCTCCCACACGCCAGAGTCGCGTTGCGCGGCGTGGCGCGGCGCGGCGCGGCGCAGCGAGGTGCGGCGTGGCTCGGCCCGGCACCCTGAACATGACCGGGGCCGGGCGCGCGGCGGCCGGGCTCGCCGGCGGCCGGGCTCGCCGGCGGCCGGGCGGCGGAAAACCTCGTCTCGCGAGACGATCGATCTGATCAGTCTGGCGAGACTCTGGCCTCCGGCCGGGCCCGGCGCCGTTCTCGCCCGAGACTCGCCGGGCTCCCTCCCTTTCCGAGTCGTCGCGCGGGCAGATCGCCAACCAAGCCAGGGCAGCGGCACGAGGCGAGAGGCAGCAGCGCGCCGCGCACGGTCCCGGCGCGCAGCATCTGGCCGCGGTGCGGTGCGCTCTGCGGCAGGGAAGGAGTCTCGCGCGGGTGCTTGGCGCGCGACTTGTTGATGAGCACGTGCACGAGCACGTGCACGAGCTACGCCCAGGCTCGGCCGCCGGGAAAAGGCCACGTGCGGCTGGCCAGCGAGCCGTGGACGGGCCACGCGCCGCGTGACGTGCTGCTCGCAATGGCCCTACCTGCGCAACAACGCGAGCCGGTGCAGCAAGCCGAAATCCGTCTTGGGTCAGAAAAGTGCGGGGAGAACCCCGACCTGCAGGATGAGCAGCACGTCTGCGAGCCGGATGTGGCCGACGTGCCCATCGAGCGCGGCGTCGTGATAAAGCTGTCGAGCAAGTACGGCGCGAGCCCACTCATGAAGGCCTGCCTAAAGGGGAAAATGGAAAAGGCCAGGTCGCTCATCGAGCGCGGAGCCGACCTCGACTTTCAGGACGAGAAAGGCTGCACCGCGCTCATGGCGGCCTGCTACAAAGGGAATCTTGCGATGGCCTGCATGCTGGTGGAGCACGGCGCCAAGCTAGAGATCCAAGATGCGCGTGGCTCAACCGCGTTGATGTACAGCTGCCGAAAGAATGAGGGGGAGACGCCCAGCATGCTCGCGCAGCGTGGCGCCATGCTCAACACTCCAAACGAGAACGGCTGGACCGCGCTCATGTATGCCTGCGACAAGGGTAAGCTCGAGGCAGCCAAGGCCCTCATCAAGTGTGGCGCCGCACTGAACGCGCAGGACTTGGCGGGGGCGACCGCGCTCGTAAATGCTTGCCGGAACGGCGAGCTGGAGACGGTCAAGATCCTCATCGAGAACGGCGCCAAGCTCGACGTGCAGGCCAACGACGAGTCCACCGCACTGTTGCAGGCTTGCTGGTTCAACGAGCTGGACGTGGCAAGGATGCTCATCGACCATCGAGCCAATCTAGATGTGCAGGATAGAGACGGCTCCACCGCACTCATGTACGCGTGCCAGACCAGAAAGCTCGAGTTGGCAAAGGCTCTCGTCAGCTCCGGCGCCAACCTTGACCTACAGGACCGCAACGGCAGCACTGCGCTCATGGCGCTTTGCTGGAAGTGCGAGACTGACGCAGTTCGGATGCTCATCGAGCGTGGCGCCAAGCTGGATGTGCAGGACAATGATGGCTGGACTGCCCTCATGCTCGCCTGTCAGCAGCTCAACGAGGAGGCGCCTCCCGAGAGGCTGCAGTGCATTGAGCTGCTATGGTCCGCAGGCGCCAGCCCTGTGGTGCGCTCGACAGTTGCGTCTGCCGGCCCCCCCTGCGTGCCAATTGGTACCGACGCGCTCGGGATCGCGCGAGTCCATTGCTGGGAGAAAGCTGCCCGCTTCCTGGACTTTGTCGTGTCTTCCGAGCTTGCGCACATGCTAGAACGGGAGCTGAAACTACCGCGAAGGGTGGTGGTGAAATTTTTCAAGGCAGGCCTAACCTCCGCGGCATCGTGCAGGGCGCTCACCGACCGCGCCTTGTGTGACCTTGGGCTGGAATGTGCCCAGGAACGCCTTGTTCTTTTGTCGCGTGTCGGCGCGCCACCTCAAGCGGGCCTTTCCGGGGGCACTGTACTTTTGCAGCCGTCAAGCACCAAGCGGCACATGAATCATATTCACGCGGTGGGCGAAGACATGCAAGAGCCTAGCGCCAAGCGACCCCATGTGGAGGAATGAATGACATTTGAGTTTTGAGATTGAAAACAACTTGGCTGCCTCTTCAGAAGAAGTGCTCTTGGCTCGCTTCACAAAAAGATGATGCCCATCCCATTCCCAAGCCTGCTCAACTCTGTATCAGGCCTTCCAGTCTGGGTAAGGGAGCATGCAGGACGGCTCGAGCGTGCCCTGGGTAAGGATATCGTGAAGCTCGATCCACTCGCGGCGGTTCGCGGCGACATAGTCCTCCACGCTCTGGGCGTTGACAAAGTCGTCGCGACGCGCGCGCAGGAGGTCGTTGGCCTTGGCGCGGAGCGCAGGGACCCGGTGGACGAGGATCTCGGCGCCGCGAATGTACTCGGTCCACTTGCGATCGTGCACGTCGAGGGCCGGAGCGAGGGCTGGGTCGCGCAGGACGTCGGTGTCGTCGCCTCGGAAAAAGTGAATGTAGACCATGATGAAGAACTTGGCCATCTCCAGAACGCTGGAGCCGAAGAAGGAGTTGAAGGCGTCGTCGTCGATAAAGGCGTCGGCCAAGTACATGAGGTTGTCGTCGAGGTAGTTAACGGGCGAGATGGTCTTGTACGGGGTGAGGCGCGGCACGAGGCTGGCGTTGCGCTCAAAGCCCGTGCAGCGCACGACGACATCGGCGTCAATGCTGTCGCCAGAGCGCAGCACGATGCCGTCGCGCTCAAAGTGGTCGATCTCACCAATGTGCGTCTCAAGCTTGCCGACGTGGTGGCCGACGAACCAGAGGTCCGAGACGCTGATGGTGTGTCCGGTGTGCTTGATGAGCTCCATCCAGCACTCGGGCACGGTGGCGTTGCTCGCTGCGTACAGCTGGCGCCACAGGTAGAGGTTCTTGCTGTTGTGCGCCGCGTTGACGTCGTCGCCCACCTCGTCGACGGAGTCGCGGTGGACGAAGTTGATGTAGTCAATGTACTTGGGGCAGACGGTGCCGTGGCGACGCGCGAGCACGACGACGCTGGCGGCGCCGTGCTCGAGCGCGGTGCGCGCGTTCTCGATCGCAAAGGCGCCCATGCCCACGACCACGACGCGCTTGCCGGCCCAGTCAACCTTTTGCGTCTCCGCGTCGCCCCCAAAGCCGTCCACGAGCATGCCGGCGAAGTCCTCGCGGCGCTTCCAGGTGACCGGGCGCGGCGTGCCGACGCGGTCGTTGATGGCGAGGATGACGCCCTGCGCGTGGATGGCCGCGCCGCTCTCCAGCTGCACGAGGTATCGCGCCTGCTCGCCGCCCTCGGATTCGCACGGGCGCTCCACGCGCTGCACGCAAGTCTCGGTGAAGATGCGGCCCTCAGCGCGCAGGTCGCGCGCGATGGTGAGCGCGTCTGCGCGTACCTCGGCCGTCGTGCTGTGGTCCCGATTGGGCCGCGCGCGGTAGCTCGGGAGCAGGCGGTACGAGCCCTCGGAGCTGTTGACCTGGCTCTTGGCGTTCGCAAAGGTCGTCCAGATGCCGCCCACAAAGGACTCCTTCTCCAGGAGCACCACGTCGACGCCCTCGTCGCGGAGACGTTGCGCCGCCAGGAGACCAACGACGCCGGCGCCCACCACGACGACCTCGTAGCGCTCGCGCGGGGCGCCCGGCGTGGGGAACTCCATGTCGGCGCGCGAGAGCGCGGGGATGTCGTCCTCCTTGTCGAGCGGGAAGGCCGGGGAGCAGAGCGCGTGGCCGTCCGCGAGCTGCTCCTTGACGAGACCGCCAAAGTCGGCGGCCGCGTTCGAGCCGTCCGAGGCGAAGAGCACGGGAACATCCACAAAGGCGCGCACGTGCGCCGCGACCAGGCGGGCGTTCTTGGCCGCCGTGACCGGGTCCGCGCCCAGCGGAGCCGTGAGGATGACACGCGTCTCCACGGCGGGGTCAAGCGGCAGCTTGGCGAGCGCGTCGTGCGCCGAGGCCGCATCCTGCGCGAAGAGGAAGCGGCGGCGCGCCGGGCGCAGCACAAAGGCCGGGACGCACTCCGGCGCGAAGAGGCGCGACGCCTGGCGCGCGCCGGCGACGAGCGCGCGCAGCTTCATCCAGGCGACCTCCGCCGGCAGGCCCTGGGCCTCGGCGGTCGAGGAGAACCCGCAGTCCGTGCCAGCCACGACGCGGTGCGGGCCGACAATCTTGGCGACGCGGCAAATGCGCTCGCACGCCACGCCCGGGTCCTCCACGCTCGTGGAGCAGGTGTCAATGACGCCCGGGTAGAGCTCAATGTCGTCGTCCGGGCCGCCGCGGCCGGCCTGCGCGAGCGCAGCGGCCAGCGCGCCATGGTCGGCGCTGTGGCGGTGGTTGGACGTTTCGAAGCCGAAGCCACGCGCGCGGATGCGCAGCGCGATGGGCAGCACATGCTCAGCGCCCACGTCGCGGTGGTGCGTGCCGGCGTAGTTGCCCCAGCACACGTGTACGCGCACGCTCTCGCGCGGAATGCCCTCGAGCGCGCGGTTGAGCATGTCCACATGCAGGGCCGCGATGCGCTTCCACGCGACAAGGCCCAGGTGCTTAAAGCGCGTGTGCCGCGACATGGCCAGGTCCGGGCAGTCCACCTGCAGCGTGAAGCCGTGGCGGACAATGGCCAGGTACTCCTCGCGCATGGCGTCCGCCACGGCGCCAAGGTACGCCTCGTAGTTCGCGTACACCGGGTGCGTCTCGCTGCGGCCAAAGAACATGGCGAGCGTGCCGGGCGAAGGCGACGAGTAGAACGCCTGGCCCGGCAGGCCCGCGTTGCATCGCTGCATGGCGCGGCGCACGGTCTCCAGCTCGCGCTCCAGCGCCTGCTGGCCCGTGTACCGCACCTCGCCCGTGCAGTGCGGGTTGCACGTGCGCACGGACCGGTTCAGCGTGATGAGGCCGGCGCGCACCAAGAAGCGCCGCGCCACGCACGGGAGGTCCTGTAGGTCGAGCGGCTGCGGTGCCGTGGCGGCGTCCTGCTCCTCAAAGCCCGTCATGCGCGTCAGCGCCGCCGTCGTGTAGTCCATGCGGCCGGCTTCGCCGTCGTTGATGATGGAGATGCCCACGGCAAGCTGCTTCTGGATGATGGTGTCCAGCTCCTTGTACTGCTGCTCCTGCTCCCTGGCGCGCGGCAGGGAGCCCACGTGGGTCGTGCGGATCAGCTGCTCGAACCGCGGCAGTGCCCACGTGAACGGGGCCGGCGCGGCGTCCTCGCGCTCGGACGCCGGGGCGCGCGCCGTCTGCGCTTGCGCCTGGGCCTGCGCCTGCGCCTGGGGCTGCGCCTGCGCGTGCCTCGGCGGCAGCGCCACCACGGGCATTTGGGCACCACCCGCCCGCTGCATGACTCTGGCACAAAGCTCGTTCCACGCGTGGCCACCGCCGAGGAAGTCGCTCAGGTCGGCGGCCTCGACGCCGAGCTTCTGCTCGATGCGCAGGAAGAGCTCCGTGAGGCCGAGCGAGTCCACCCCGCTGCGCAGAATCTGCGCGGCCGGGTCCACCTCGCCTGCCACCGCGCGCACGACCTCCCAAAAGGTCTGCGTCAGCACGGTGTCCCGCATGACGGCCACCTCGGCCTGGGCCGGCGACGTTGGCACGGCCATGGGCGCCGCGCGCGCCTGCTCAAGCTCCTGCTCGCGGTGCGACGCGAGGAGGCGGCGACGGCCCTGCGTACGGTCGTAGACGAAGACCGCCGTCTTGTCCTTGGGCGCCACCGGCGCGCGCGGGACCGGCACCTGCGGCGAGGCGCGCAGCAGCACGTGCACGTTGCTGCCGCCAAAGCCAAAGGACGAGACGCCGGCCACCATGAGCGGGTTTGCCGGCCGCACGTTGGTCTCGGTGGCGAGGCGCAGGCCGTCGCAGGGCTCCAGCAGCGGGTTGGCCTCCACGAAGTTGGCCATGTGCGGCACCTCCTGGCGCGCCAGCACCATAACGGCGTGCAGGAGGCCGGCGACGCCAGCCGCCGCCTCGAGGTGGCCGAGATTGCTCTTGATGCTCGCCAGGTAGCAGGGTCGGTTCGAGCTGCGGTGACGACCCAGCGCACCGGCCAGCGCGCTCCACTCAATCGGGTCGCCCAGCTTGGTACCCGTGCCATGGCACTCGACATAGTCCACCTCGTGCGGGCCGAGGCCCGCGTCGCGCAAGGCCTGCCCAATGCATTCCTCTTGGGCGATTGGGCTGGGCGCCGTGATACTGGCGCTGCGACCACCGTTCTGGTTGGACGCGCCGCCGAGAACTTCGGCGTAGTACGGCGTCGCGTCGCGCTTGCGCGTGAGCAGCACGAGACCGCAGCCCTCGGACCGAACGTAGCCGTCCGCAGAGGCATCAAAGCTGCGGCAGCGCGCGCCCGGCGCGAGGAAGCCCGACTGCGCCATGCACTGCGAGAAGCTTGGATCCCAGAGCAGGTTCACGCCGCCAGCAATGGCGCATTCCACCTTGCCCTCGGCCACGTCGCGCGCGGCCTCGAGGACCGCCTCCAGCGACGAGGCGCACGCCGAGTTCACCACCTTGCACGGACCGTGCAGACGGTAGACGTGGCTCACGCGCGCCGCGATGAGGCTCTGGTTCGTGCCCGTCGGGTAGAACACCGAGGACCGGTCACCCTCGAACTCCGTGTTCCACGCGCCAATGTACACGCCCGTGCTGGCCGGGAGCTGCTCAATGCCGTGCTCCTGCAGCAGCTTGTCTACGCACGTCAGCACCAGCGCCTGCTGCGGGTCCATGGTGCTTGCCTCGCTCTCCTTGATGCCGAAGCGCGCGCAGTCCAGCGTGATGTCGCCCAAAAAGGCCGCGGCGCGCTTGCCGCCGTCAAAGCCGCTGTCAAAGCGGACCGCGTCGCCCTGCGCCTGCGCAAAGGCCGCCAGCTGCGCCGGCGTCTTGATGTTGGCCGGCAGCACGCAGCTCATGGCGCGAATCACCACTGCCTCGCGCTGCGGCTGCTGCTGCTGCTGCTGCTGCGTCGCCGTGGTCTGGGTCGTGGAGTTGACGCCGTCATTCGTCGAAAAAGGGCCCACGGCCTGCGCCAGGAGCGCCTCGGGCGTCACGTGCCGGTACAGGTCCTGGGCTTGCAGGCCCGGGAAGGCGCCGGTTCGCCGGAGGGCTGCGGCGCCCGCCACCAGGTCGGCGCTCGAGAGCCCACTCTCGCTCCACGAGGCGTCCTCGTCGAGCGCAACCGGAAAGGCCGCGCGGAGCTCACGCAGCAGCGGCGCGGTCCCGTTGGTGCGCAGAATGGCGCGCCGCGCATCCAGGTGCAGGCCGCGCTCCCGGTCCACAAGAGCCATCTGCTCGACACCGGCCAGCACATGGCGCAGCGACTGCCGCAAAATTGGGTAGGCGCCGAGCTCCACGACGCGCGTGATCGACTTGTACTTGGAGCGCACTGCCGTCAGCGCGGCCGCCAGGTCAACGCCAGTGTGCGTCCAGGAGCGCCAGTACTCGTTGTCCAGGGCGCGGTCCGCCGCAGCTAGATCGCCCAGGAGCGAGAGAGCGAGCGGCAGGCGCGCCGTGCCGCCAGTTCCCAGCTCGAGCTCCTGCCACGGCTGGCCCGCTAGCTCCTGCGCGTGCCACGCGAAGCCCGTGCGCACCACTGCACGATCGTCGTCCTCGCGCTTGCGGATGGCGGCGCCCACCTTGTTGGTGGAGGTCGATGCCGGGGCATTTTCCTCCGGGGCATTTCCCTCCTCCACCACCACCAAATCCTCCTCCTCGATGTGGTTCACGGAGGCAACCTCGTCGTTCGGGCCCAGGCGGCCGAACACGAGGCGGCCTCCCTCGGCGTGCGACGTCACCTCCGCCAGGCGCACAGCCACATCGACGGCCTCCTCGACCGTCAGGAACCCAGCAATCGCGGCTGCCGCAAGCTCGCCGATGCTGTGGCCCACCGTAACGACAGCCTCCTCGTCACCTAGCGCGCGCTGGACGACCTGCGCCGATCCGAGCTGCACCACGAGCTGCGCGACGATCTCCTCGAGGGCCGTCAGCCCGAGATCGCCCCCAACATTTTCCTCCGGCAGCGCCGCCACCTTGGCGACAACATCCTCCAGTTTCATTTCGTAGGCCGCGGCCAGGCGCTCCCGGACGCGCTCCACATTCTCCACGCCCGCCAGCTGCTTGATCACCTTGGCGGTCGCCTTGCTCACGCTCCCCACGCCTGAGAAAACCAAGACCGTCGTCATCTTGTTCTTGCTCGACTCGGACTTCTCAGCTCCTGCTCGTGCGGCAAGCAGCTGCAGCAGCAGCACGCTGCGAATACAGTTACGAGGTCCCGCCAGCCTCGCTGAGATTCGCGCTCTGCCTGCCAATGCCAGCGCCGCCGCCGCCGCGCGCCGCCGTGTTGATGCATGTGAGTGCCACTGTGCCAGCGAGTGGAGGAAGGCAAAAGATCGTCACTGACGATTTGCAGTAACGAGACGCAGCGTCGTTCCACGAACGGTGCGTCTCGCTCAATGTCGCACTCGCCGAGCACGCGGAAGAGCAAGGCGAAGTACAGCTGCAGCCTTTCACTTGCGCGCGCAGAGCCGCGCAGAGGGCAGTGAAATGTCACGATCATGTCAAGCGAGTGTGCTTGTAGGGCGGCCAGTGTTGTGGTGGACGGAGGAGCGAGTGGCGGTGCCCTGCGGCCACGGACCGCGCTCGGTCTTACGCAGCCGGCGCGCTGTTTTTGACGGCGCCGATGCGCGTCGCCAGACTCGCGGCTCGCTCACGCGCTGCGCTGCGCAAGCTCACGTTGCACCGCCGTTGCAGGCCAGCGAGCAAGCTCGCACGCCCACAGCTAGCTCTCAACCCTCCCCCTCGGGCCCTCGGGCCTCTGCCCCGCGGCCGCCAGGCCCGCCACCACTGCACTGACAGTGACTGCACTGCAGCCTCTGCGTCTGGGGCCCGCGCGACTCTGCGGCTCTCGGGCTACCTTTCCTTCCAGCCAGAGAATCTTTCGTTTCGCGGCCCGCAAGAGCAACGCGGTAGCCAGTCGTCGCACAGCGGCGCCAGCCGCCACAAGCCGCGCAACGCCCGAGAGGCTTCCTATCGCCCCGCAGGGGCGCCCGCTTGCTTCCCACTCGGATTGCGCGCGAGATTGCGTGCCAGCGGCGCGGGGCCCCTTGGCACTGCGCGAGGCGGCGATTGCGCTGTGCAACCGACCCGCGAGGCACCAAGGGCAAGCGCCGCGACGCGTGCGAAGGCGAAGGCAGCCGAACGTGGACGTTTGCGCAAACGAGCATGGCGACGGACTGGCTGGCTGCACGGGCATCGGACCGCCGCAGCTAAACTAACGCTCTTGTCGATTCGCAGGCATTGCGTCACCAGAGACGAGAAAGTCGACTAGCGCGTCGTGCAAGCGCGGAGAGCTGAGAATGGCGCGGTGCTGCGCGCCAGGGACCTCGACGACGCGCACAAGCTCGCAGGCGGACGCCCAGGACTTGACGTGAGCGAGCACGCGGTAAGGCACCACGCCGTCACCGGCGCAGCGGCGTCCGTCCGGCTGCAGCGTTGCGTTGGACTCCATCAGCACGCCCTTGTGGAGCTGCAGCTCGCGCGCCGTCGCGTAGCCCGGGCCCAGCCGCGCCGCGCTGTCCACCACAAAGTCGCTCACGAGACGGCCCGTGCGCACCTGCTTGGCGCGCCGCTTGAAGACGCACGAGACCATCGTGTCTACGCCGACGCCGTAGATCGCGAGCACGCGGCGCACGGGCGGGGCCGCCGGTGACACGAGCGGGTCGCCCTGGTAGAAGTGCGAGTCCCAGAGCTGCGCGGTGCTCTCCATGCCCTCCAGGCGAAGGAGGTCCATGGTCGAGTACGGGAGGTAACCAGACGGCTCCGCCGCCGGCAGATGTACGCCCGCACGCTCGTGCAGCAGCGCCGGGGAAAACCATGTCACCTCCAAGGTGACAACCGCCGAGCAGCCGCCATGGCCCGGCGCGCGAACTTGGGCGAGCGGGAAGGCGACTGTGGCGGGCGCCCCGGGGTGCAACACGTGTGCGAGCAAGTCGCCCAGCACGAAGGTAGATGCGCACGCCACGCTGTCGTGGTCCTTGAGCCTCGTGACCGTGCGCCGCACGACGTTTTTCAGGCCGGAAAAGCAGCCGCCTGCAAGGGGCGCTCTGGCGTGGCTGTGACGACGACGACGACGACGAGAGCGCAGTCTCGGCAAGTGCGTGCGCTCGACAAGCTCGAGCGAGAGGCGGTCGTCCTCGCCGCCGAGCGCCACTGGCGCCTCCATCTCAAAGACCAGGCCATGTTCCTCGTGCTCGTCTATCGGGCGCACGACATGCTCCGCGCTCGCCTCGTATCCTGGCGTCGCGAGCGAGGTGGACCCGTAGCGCATGCGAAGGCATAGGGAGCCCGAGCGCCGGCGCGAGGCCGCGAGCTTCCGCATGTCAAGCTCTACGACGCGCACGCGCAACTTGCCTGCGTGCTTGACCAGCGGGGCGCACCAAGCGTCGCGGGCGTGCAAGCGGCCGTCCGTGTCCACCGGAAGCAGCAACGGCGTGGACCCCAGCGAGCGGCCCATGATGAGCGCCGCGTGCAGCGGCAAAAATCTGTTGAGCGGGCCCAGGTCGGACCCGCGCACGGCGACGGGCAGCGTGCCCGGTGCGCCCAGCAGCGGGCTGCTGATGGGCACGTAGGTGTCAACGTGGCGGTCGATCCAAGGCCTGCCGGCCTTGATCTCCGCAAACCGCAACAGGTAGCTGCCGATCTGACAGCCCATGGAGTGGCACAGAAGCACCACACGCCGGCCCTGGTTTTCAGCCACCATTCGCTCGATGCGCTGCATGGTCTTGGAGAAGTAGGCGTCGCGCTCCTCCAACACGCGCGGCGGTAGGCGCCAGTCGTACGTGGCCGCGTCCAGGTCCTTGCCCCTGACGTAGCCGCAGCGCCTCACGAGCATCTTGATGATGGGCCCAAACACGTAGCTCTGCCGCCCCAGGAGCGGGCTTTGCTCCAAGTAGTCGACGCCGTCCAGACCCTCCACGGCGCGCACGCGCACGCCATTTTGCTCCGTCAGCATGTCTGGCTGCAAGGTCATGTGCGTGAACCAGTTGTTGCGCATGCGAACGCGCTCTGCGTCCTCGTCGTCTGTCTCCAGCACGCTCGCACCCCCCACCATCTTGCCCGTCACGCCGAACCTCCGCAGGCTTAGCCACAGCCGCTTGCCCTTCCACTGAGGCGCTACGGACGACTCCTCCACGAACATCGCGCTCGACATGAACCCGGGTACGATGAGAACCGGCTTGCGCTGCGTGCCCGTGGCCACCTCCGAGTCCTGCTCCTCGACGTCATCTTCGGACTCAAGTGGCGCAGGGTCCGCCTCGATCCTCGTGGGCCAGTCCGCGGCGCTCCACAAGGCCGAGTGTTCGTCCTCATCCGCCTGTTGCAGCGGCTCGCGCGCCGCCGCCGCCGCCGCCGCCGTGGCGGTCACGGTCGGCGTGGGCCGCGCCGCCGAAGAAGACGCCCTCGGTGCTGCGGGACCCAGCATCCTGATGGCGGTGCCACCACGGCCGGCGCTGGGTGCCGCACGCCACACACGCGGCGCGAGGCGGCGTGGCGCAAGCGCTCGCCTGCTGCAAGCCCTGCCGGCAAGCGCACGTGTTTATGTTCATAGTGCCCGACGCTCCTGGCACGGTCGAAGCCCAGGTCGCTCTGGTTCAGCCATGACGAGCGAGCGCGGCGGTCATCATCACGCTCCAGAGCAAGCTAGCTCTTAGCTAGCTAGAAAGGCGTGCATGACAATCATGGCCGAGCTTGCCGAGACGGTGGGTGCTCGTGTACATTGAGCATCTAGTTGGAGGTGTCAGGGATCTCAGCAACCGCGCCGGCGCCAGAGGCCTCGCCGTTTGCCACAACAAGGTCGCAAGCGGCGACGCGCGCGTGCGCAGGAGATTGTGAAGGGACAGAGGTCTGACGAGACGGGGGCTTTTGCACCGCCGCCGCGCGCAGCCGCGTTCGTGAGCACGGCTTGACGGTGGGCTCGTTCGTGATGCCGACGTCCTCCGTCACGCACTCGATGTCATTGTGGCCGTCACGTTCTCGAAGTCGTTCCAAACAGCCTTTGCATTTTAGGAATTGCGCGCGGTCTTCTCCGCAGACCTGACTTGACCAGATTGGACCGGGCAGCAGCTTTGCGAGCCAAACAGGTTCTGGCTGGACCTGCCACGCAGGACTACTCGAGCTGTCCGTACAGTGACGAGACGATCTGCGACAAGTGCCAGTAAGTCGCAAAGCATACCAGTACGGATCTGTATTGTGAAAACAAATGCATGGCTCGAAGACCTGCACAAAAAGGAAGTTGACATCCTTCGAAAGGCAAAGCGAGGCGAAGCGAGACATCCTTCGCGAGGCGAAGCGAGGCGAAGCGAGGCGGCGACCGCCCCTTGTCGCGATCTTGTCCAGGAAAAGAGGCCTAATTAGAGGCCGAAAAAAAAACATTCAACACCGGGGCTTCGCATGCAGTCCCCTATCATACTACTAG